>PVIU01005818.1:57240-108643 GCA_004026605.1 Ondatra zibethicus
TCTAGTGTTCTCATGGGATTACTATCTAGTGTTCTCATGGAATTGCTCTCTAGTGTTCTCATGGGATTACTATCTAGTGTTCTCATGGGATTACTATCTAGTGTTCTCATGGGATTACTATCTAGTGTTCTCATGGGATTACTATCTAGTGTTCTCATGAGATTACTATCTAGTGTTCTCATGGGATTACTATCTAGTGTTCTCATGGGACTACTATAGAGAGGGAGAGAGGGAGAAGGAGAGAGAGAGAGAGAGAATTAGTGAATTATAATGGAAATCAAAGTGGAGTCCTTCAGCATGTCAGGCAAGTATGCTGTGGCTGAGATTGATTGCCCAACCCCAATGTTTAATTTCTTCCTGAAATCTAGCAGTATCCAAGCTCTCCCTGTTTTAAGAATTCCATAAACACCTGTATCTAATATTGTAAACACAGCTGGATATTATAGGTAAGGCTCTGCGTCTTCAATTCACAATAAACAATTCAAGTAAGGATCAACTATTTTTTGATAATGCTATTTGGTTTTCTCTTAGAAATGTTATAAAAAATAATCTCATCTCATGATTTAATAATAAATTTCTACCCAGAGTAGTATAGATATAAGCTTGGTCTAATGTCCTTGTCTCTAAAAATATATGACCCATGGCACAAATTGAGCTTTTTAAAAACTTCTAAATTATACCCTAATTTTGAGTTTTGATTAATGTAAGCCTTGAGGATGATGGCATTCTATAATTTATCAGTGTCGATTAGCCTTGGAAAGAAAACAAGCAGGGCTTTGGGAAGTCTTTGTAGGTGTTAGTGTGTAGACCAACTCTACTTCAAAATGAAAACAAGCTACATGAAGGTGTAAATTCTATCAAAATGTTATGAACACAAGGATAGAGAAACCGAGTGATAGAGGAGAACAAAAGGCACAGTACTCCAGAGGTAATATTCAAGAAGATGCACAGATGACCCTGTGCTCTCTTCAGAGTATTGTAAATTGTATTTCTTATTCACTATTTATTAAAGGCTAAAGCTGAGAAGGGGAGACAGGCAGACAGGAGACACCCATGGGAAATCCAACAATGCATAGGCAAATAAACACTGAAATATAAAGTCATTTCAGGCTAAGTCTCTGAGTATTTATAGTACTTCCCCTAATGAAAAGAAAGCAAAGGCAACAAAATCTGTCAAACATACTTCATCTTCAAGAAACTAGCCTTATGAATCTATAATCTCACTCAGATGTTCTCCACATTACATCTTGTTTGCTTCCAAATATTGCTCTATATCTCTAAGGAGTTTGTACAGGGTATAATCGACTCCTTAGATGCTTACTCCCAAAGACTGTCCAGTAGCCTGACAACACCATGGGAATTTGCCTGGCCTCTAGCAAGAACCACTCCACTCTTCCAAAGCACTTTTAAGAAGGCTATTCAAAGATTTGAGAATTTCTCTATGTATGTATGTTAACACTCTTTGAGTGGGTCAATTAAACAATTTGTTCTTATAGGGGAGAGATAATGGAGCCCGAGTTTAGGAACAGACTGATGTGCTGTGAGCAGGCAGAGGAAGAATGAAATCATGTACATTTCATTACACAGAACCGTCTTTTGTTTGTATAGATTAAAAGATGCTTAGAACTTCTTTTCCAAAACCAAGATCAATAGTGGAACCTAATCAAGGAAGCAGAAGGAGGTAAACAGGAGATTCTGGGCCACCAGACAAGACTTTGAAGGGGCAGTTCCAGAGGCATTAGGGACAGAGCAATACTAAAGAAAGGTAGATGTATCTCAAGGTGCTTGTTCCCAGGAGAGGTTAAAGTCAAATTGGTGTCTGCTCCAAAAGTCACGCCTCATTTAATAATAAAATGGGTACCTCTTTCCACAAAAGAAACACCAAGCAAGTTGTTTTTGAGAAACATGGAAGAAAGACTGTAGTTATCAGTTCTGTCTATATAAATAGCATCATTCATGTCCCTTGTGGGCTTGTTATGGGGCCTTTCAAAAATATACCTCTATATATTTTATTTACCAAAGTTTTATGCTATACAATAAAATGTTATTATTTGAGGGAAATTGGGAGATATTCTAGAATCAAACATTTAATGAGCTATACCAAGTATAATGAGAAAAATTTGAAGTTCACTACATTCATAAAACTTTTCATTTCGCAAGGAAATGATGTTAAATTATGTGCCTAAATGACAATTTTCATAATTTGGGCTTAATGGCCATCCCGATAGTGCTGTTGTCTTTAAAATTGGCATGGGCAAGTTTCCTATCTCGGTTCAGTTCTACCCAGGGTGGTCAGGCTCTCAGTGCTTCCAGCTAATTAAAATCCCTGGAACAATCTTCCTCAGCAGATGCTTCAGGTGACTATATTCTGAGTGGACAGTACTCAAGGGACCTTAACGGAGCCACCCGATACTGTCTCATGCTACCGGGTGCACAGACAGTATAGGGACGGTGAGGGGTGTCCCCCACTTTAGGTTTCACATCTGAGTTCTTGTGCCCCATGACCTCTCTGCTACCTTACTGGTTTCAAATGGTCTCCACACAATCTGCCACAAGGGATGTTCTACTGCTAAGGCAAATGGCATATAAATGCAGTTCCTAATTTAAGGTCTTACACCATACACTGGGTGTAGGATTTTCCTTGCAACAATCTCTGTACAATAGGCTCAAGGGCAGAGCACAGTGACCACATTATGGTCACTCTTACTTCACCTTAATCTTCAATCAAATCTGGAAGGAACTCAAGGCTGGGCAGCCAGTTCTCTTAAGATCTGCCTATCTCTCCTGCCCTCATGAGTACTTTTATTTAAAGCTTACTTCGCCTTTCTGCTGGTCTCTGCCAGTCCTTTGACTGGAAAAGCACTCTAGCCTTCGCTACCTTTCTCAAGGATGGAAGAGCCGTTCCAGTTCTCATATAACCAAATGAGTGGTGCAAAGCAGTTCAGGCTACACCACAGTAAAAGAGGGGCAAATAACGTGCCTGAGTTTGTAGGGCCTCCTAGGAAAAGACCCAAATCTTAACCATTACATCAAACCTTCCTACAGTGTCCTGAAATCCCTGGCTTCCAATGTTCATGTCCCCCTTGTCTACTCACCTTGCTTAAACAAACTGCACTCTTTTAGCTTGTGGCTTTCAAACAGAATGTGCCCCATTCCTGGCCATGTACCCAGAAGTCTCACTTCATCTTAAGTCAATTCTCCATAGGTTATTTCTCTGATGAGGCCCTATTCCTATTTCCCAGTTTCCTAAACAACTCGAGATTTACTTCTTTCTATATGAACATGAGTGTAATCATTTGTCAATCATTTTCAAAATGTGGTGTTTCTATTGGAGACATCCAGGAAGCAGGGCAGGGAGAGCTTATGCCTTGTTTGGCTGCATTCTCTGCACATTTCCCAGACCCATGCTTCTTACCCAACCAACATTCAATAACAGAATAAATAATATTATGTATTGCAATAGAGGTCTTTAGGGCCCCAAGTCATTTCAAAACTGTTTTTACAAGCAAACAAGTAACTCACAATCATTTATACATATGGATTGGGTTTCTTCTAAAGAATAAATAAGAGAGATGGAAGGGGAGGGACACTTACCATGATTCCAGTAAGCAAGCAGACTCCTTTCCCACAGTATGTGTTAGGTACCATGTCACCATAACCAATGGAGAGAAAAGTTATTGATATCAACCACATTGCTCCAAGGAAGTTGCTAGTAACATCCTGTTGATCATGGTACCTGAAAGATAGCAAACAAAGCCAGAGTTTTATTATGACTCCAGTATAGTGGCTAAGGACAATTCAATTAATTTGATGACTTCATTATATTTTCAATAAACTCTTCTGTTTAGATGTCCTGAAGGATTACAAATATAAATAAAGTCAAGAAGTTGCCTCAACTTCAGCAAAAGACCCCAAAAGAATAATTTACAGTATGAAAACCTACATTCTCACTGCTGCAAGAGGCCATACATTTACCTTTGTATGTAGTCTCAGGCCTTTTGTGATTCCCAGCTGATGTGTCCAGCCTTTATGACAACATGCCCTGTTCTAATCTCATACAACATGTGTAGTAGAAGAGTCATGCTGTGTCCTGCTTGGGACTATGTTTACTACTGTTGTTGTCCTCCTTGTCCCCTTCAATACAGTTAGGTTGAAGCATGTACACACGGCTCAACACATGTACATATGATAATTAGGCCATGTTGATCATCAGCCTTGGAAGATGATGCTGTGATTCACATCTCTGTAGCCAAGGCTGAGTGGCCCTCTTTGGTCTCTATAGCACTCAAACCTGAACTCTGGTCATCAGCAGGGTTAGGGTTCCTTGCTTTGTACCCACGTCCCACTAAGGACCACCTGTCCTTCTTTCTCTTGGGCACTAGTTGTAAGCCCTTCACTCTCCTCATTTCTTGTTGTGTTTTCATCTAAATAAAGAGAAGCCAAGGTCCTACTTCCTGCTGCTTGTACTAAACTAAGAAGTTATGGGCTGGTGTCATCAGAACCCCAGCATTTGGAGGAGTGAGGATAACTGCTGTATTGACTTACAGAAAGATAAGATAGATACCTTGACTGTAGCATGCCCAAGGAGTGGCCACTTTGTCTAACTATAGATGCTAATCCCCAGGATGTCCCAGGAGGCTATCCTTGTTAAAAAGAGAGTCCAGGAGGCATTCCTAGCATCCCATGGCGACCAGTGGGTTCACTTTCACTGATTACCTTTGTAGCATAGTGTATACAAGATATATTAGAATGTGGCTAGTGCTGGGCTTACCAGTAACATGAGCTAGGCAGTTTCCACAGACTTCTCTGTTTCAGAACACAATTAAATCAGCTTTGGTTTATACCCACATCAGGGTAAGTTAAGCATATTCCCTGCCATGATTACTTGGGGTCACATATTACTCTACCACCGATGTGGGCTGCACAGGAGGGATGAGGGGGAAAACTTCATTTCCCATTCAAATTTTATTTGTGAAATGAAATTTCTCCTTGACAAAGCTTGATTTACTTAAGAGTACGTGCCTCTAATCTCCTGAGGAAGGCCATGTATACATACATTACATTTATTTTGTTCTCAGTAGAGCCTAGTGATCCCCCCACTTAATAGGTAATATTTCACAACCTAGACAATCCCATGCTGAAATCATTACCCTTGCAACTCTCCTTATATTGACGGTTGTGGCCTAGACATCTTCATTTTCTAGTCTCAGACACATACTGAGTGAAACCTTCATTTTGAATGGCTTGCATACAATCATGGCAAGTACTAGAATACTTACCTGCTAGGATGTAGTTTTTTCCTTTGGCAGAACAACTAACTGCAAATAAGAGTTTCAGAGTTGCTGCTACAACCTGGGGTCTCTGGGAATGCCTTCCTTACTACCGCCTATGAGGAAAGCTCAACCTTGTTTTTTTTTATTTGGTTTTCAAGGTGTGGAGTGGCACATGACCACCAAGGGGAATCTGAAGCATGCATTGGAAATGTCCAACTCACTCTTCTTTAGTTTATCTTTGATTATAAAGCATGTTAAATGTACAACAAATCTCCCCTTTCTTCATCCCTGGGCCAGATGCTCTGATTGATGCCACTGCATTGTTAGTGGATAACACTATGTTATGCTCCTTATACTGTGTTAGAGACCATAAACCTATAGCGGAAAGCCTAATTGGAAACAAGTATGCTTCTAGAAGTCGGGGATTTTTAGCTTGGGATTCCATGAATTATCCTTTTTGAGTATGAAATAAAGCTGTCTGAAAACAGCTCAGAATGCAAAAAAAAATTCTCATACTAATGTTTATGTGACATTTAGACAGGCTCAGTTGTGAATAGTCAAAGTGAGGTAATTAAGGACCAAATTAGACACTATTAGAATAATCACCTGAATTCTTTCCTAGCCACTCAAACCCAAACATATTAGACTCATCAACACGGTGATACTACTGCTCAGAACATCTCTAGGTTTTGGATTTGTGCCAGAGTCATACCACCATGAATGATTAATGCATATAATTTAAGACTAAAGAGGTATGTAAACTTTTCTTATAGTAGTTTGTTTCACAGTCTAGTCAGATAATGCCAGTCTTTTTCACAAGAAAAACTGTCTGAGAAAGCAAGAGGAAACTGCTCAAGTGGTAGATGCAACCTCTGACCAATGGGAGTGCTAATTTAATAAAAGATACACTAAATCATAGTAGCGCTGGAAGAAGAAATGCCTCATGATGTCGAGCTTTTAAAATAAGGACGTCAGGGATTCCAGCAAAAGACACTTATACCGCTTTCTACGCTCCCAGCACTCTCAGCTTTGTAGACTTACATAGCTTTCCTGTCTTAAAAGAGCTTCCGCTTTTTAGTTCCTGGGCCTTATTCATCTCTTCATTCACTGCTGACTGTTTAACAGACATGAGAGCTTGAAGTTAAACTGAGGATCTGATCAAGTTCACAGGGGTTACCTTCACTAAAGGAGAGGCTGGCCCTGCCCAGCACTCCCGCTGCCCCTCAGTACTGCATGGCAAAAGCTAGCACATTGCTTTCTCTTTTAGGGGTCTCCGTCTCCAAACCCTGCACAGGTCAGTATGATTCTCTCGGTTTGTCCTGGTTTCTCTCAGCATCCTGCATATACCTCCAACAGCATTCAGTAAATGCTCACATGGGTCATAAGATGTGTAATATATAATGTGTTCAATTACCTTGCCTTTAGAATCAAAATAATTACTAATACTGGGCTTTATTCGATTCTGCACTGCTGCCCGGTTCTGGAAAAAGTATGGGGGGTGAGATTGGTGTTCATTCACTGATGTGGCAAAGTTGAATTCATTCTCAGTCTGAGTTTCCCTGGGGCATGTGGTAGGTGCTCAAAGTTGCAGACAACAAACACAGAGAGATGATTCTTGCCTATCTGTCAACATGAGTTGTACTTTTCATGTTATATCCCAAGGTTAATGCACAACTTATTTTGATAATAACAAAAAATATTCCATCGTGGATGTGAACAACTGACACATGTTCATGAATGCTTCTTTAGTAAGCATTTTATTAATATTAGAAATGACAAAACTATTTCAATTCTGGTCTCAAATTTCAGAGTGGTTATATAACAGAAAGCATTGCAGGGATTAAATGCATGTGATCAATATACCATCATTTCTCTCCTAAAATCACTTCTTTCCTGAAATAACACTGTAACTATGGCAACACAATAAAAAGATGTAAACTTAGAGCAACCAAGGGAAAGTAAAGGAGGCACCAGAGAGAAAGGAGAAACTTTTTTCATGAATGAAAATGCATCCTGCTTTCAACCACAATGGAGCAATAGGTTATTACATTTATACTTTATTTTTAAACAAAGTTTTAAAAATCTGATAAAATTTGAAATAATGGGTAACAAGATATTGTCCATCCATCTTTGAATAGACAAAGATTCTGGGAAGATGGTAAACAATGGAAGCCAACCACAGGTTTGTCCCAGTTTAATGTCCAAAGAGAATCTACAGAATAAAGTGCAGGGAAGAAGAACAGGCAGAGCTCCAAGGTCTCCCCAAAGTGAAGGGCACAGTTGGACTCTAGAGAGGCTAAGGTATTAAGGGGCTAAAAACCAAAGAAGGGAGATTCAAAAGCTCTGCAGAGAGTCTCCTTGATTCTCCCAGAAAGTGGTATAGTACCTTCAGGTAAAACTATTTGATGCTGGAGAAGGAGAAGCCTTGTATGAACAGTGATGGAGAACCATCAATCAAAGACAGACCACAGGAAATGACAGGATATTAAGTAGAGATAAAAATGTTAATTTAGGCACAATACACTTAAGCTTTTGGACATGCTATATTCCACAAAAGAAGCATTACAGTAACCAGCCAAAGACTAACCCAGTAAAAAAAAAAAAACACAAGAAGAAATAGAACACCGATTCCAAAGAGGATAGAAACAGACGGTGGGGGATAAACAAGAGATGAGATAAATCAAGCACACAGAGTTCTAAAGCACACTTGCCCAAGTATATCCTCAATCACATTAAATATAAAGGGCCCAGTTATCTCCCGTTACACAGATATCAACAACACAGCAAACGGGTAAGTTACAGAACTGATAATGGAAGGACTGATAAGGAGTGATGGATCTGCAGGTACCTGCTCTCCTTGGTCCTTGCAAACTACTAACAGGAGTAAGAACACTCATTCTTCAGGTACAAATTAGAGATTCTGGGACTCAGGGTCCAGAGAGGGTCAGAAGAAGTGTTTAAAGATGGGGAAGATTGGGACTTCAGGTACTTCCCTTCACTCCCTATCCCTGATTGCAGTATGAGAACTTGTTAATAGAAAGCAAGGAACTTTTTAAAATTGAAAAAGGGAATAACTTCAAAGAAAAGATAATATAACCACACTAAGAAATTGAGGACTCCTGATAAAATACCAGATTTCACTCTTTACTAAATCTTACAAGACAAATATCCTTTCTCCCAAATAGTGCTTCCAACTGGCTTCCAAACTTCCCTCTCAAATATAAATGAATAACAGTGGGCACACATTTTATGCTTCCTGAAGAAGTGGTGCAGATATAATAGAGGAGGTAAAGAAAGAGGTAGATAACAGAGGGAGATAGCAGAAGGAACTTGAGACAGTGAAGACAGAGGTGGGTGCCTTAGCTCCATCAGCTATGTCATGGATGACTCCAAGGGAACACTGCAGTGATGCAGTTCAGATTACACCAGAATCACAGCCATACCATAATTCTGATGCAAACTGATACAGATCACCTAGAAAACAGAACACAAAGAGGGAAAGAGGACAAGAAACAAACTAAAAACCAAAAGCAAGCTCAGGAGTGGAGATTTAGCATTTAGCAACTGCCTTTCCATAAAAATAGAGACTGGAAGGGATGAAATAAGAATGTCCTATTATTTATTCAATGGGAAAACTGGAAACCAGGCATTTTTTTCTAAAGGAAACATTTTAAGAGAATCTTTAATAATAATAATGACAATGATGATGATGATGATGATGATGATGATAACTAAGCCAAGGGATATCACTGTAAAATGCAAGTAACAGGTAAAAGAGAAGATATGAAAGTTTAAAAAAATAGATCCAAACTAAAGCCTGAAAATTGTTGCTTCTAACATTATTTAACTATTATACATGTGTATAGAGAAGGCAATCTATTTCTTCTGGTTTTGCTGTGGGGGAGATGCAGGCATCCAGGAGGATGAGGAACCGAACAGGTGTCTCTTGGGCTCACTCCACTTGCTTGCACACTGAGCAGACAGAACCTATTTATGGTTCTCTGTGTGGCACTTACCTGAAATGGAGGCCACTCCCTCAGAGGATGAGGTATGTCTGACTCCATCAAATTCCACGGAGAGGCCTGAGACTACCAGGCAGCCCTTGCACTACTGGTTAACTGGTGGCAAACGTGAATGTGAGTAAGTCTCAAAGTCCACGTTTCCAGTTGCAAATTCAGAGATGTGAGAGGAATTTATATGATGCTTCTGAACAGCAACCATGTGCATGTAGTTTTCATTTACAGGCAAATTGAATCAAATGTGTGATTTAACTAATCCAGAGGTACAAGAATGGAAAGCAACCCAAGCTAGGTAGAGATCTGTTCACGGAGGAGAACCGAGAGTCAATGGTTCAGACAGGAGAGGGAGCATGAATCATTTACTTTGCTCTCTGTCAGGGATATTCGTCAGCTGTTGCATTACAGTCACCTGGGAACCATTAAGAAAATACTGTCCACTGCCCCTAATTAAACCCAACTCTCTAGAGGTGGTGATATGACATAGGGATGGCTTTCTCTCAAGCTTCCCAGGTGGCTTTTGTGTGTTATAAAGTAGCAAAGGCATTCTTTTTCTTCTTTTTATTTTCTTTTCTTTTTTCCTTTCTTTTCCTTCCTTCTTGCCTCCCCCCCCTCTCTCTTTCTTTGCAGTGGGAGTCCCATTCAATTAGATGTTGAATATCTCCATGTAAGAAGGCACTTTTCTTTTTCTCCCCCCCCACCCCAGTTTCTCTGTGTAACCACCGTGGCTGTCTTACAACTCAGCTGTAGACCAGACTGGCCTCAAACTCATGGAGATCCGCCTGCTTCTGCCTCCCAAGAGTTGGGATTAAAGGCGTGCGCCACCACACAGAGAACACACAGATGAATCAGAAACTGTGTTCACAAAACATTGTGGCTAATAAGGGAATAGGAACTCTGTAATAAATATGAACACCTGTGCAAAGACATACTCGGGGACAATGTATAGAAGAGATGGAAAGTAACAACAGGGATGTGTAACACTTTAACACAGATGTCTAGAATCATTTTAAATCAGGATTGAAACATAAAATTTAGCCAATGCCTGCGGGTGCTCTGAAGTATAAACACTGTAATGGCGTGGAACAGGGACTCTAGCTAGGAACAGTTCTCAGAAAGTCATTTCTAAGCTGAGACTGAACTGCTCTAGTCCACGACTTTCTCAGGTCCTTCCTTCCTTCTCCTATCTGAGCATCACTGTGTCCAAAATGTGAGGTCTTAGAACCCTGAGGATCGCAGAGAACATAAAGTAACAAAGTGGCAGGTAGAGACAGCACAAGGCTACTTCTAAAGCCCAACTTAACTTTAGGCCCAGACCAGCACAAGTTTCCCAAAATTATGTAATTCTTTACTGATCTAAAATGAATTTTTATTACCTCAATTTTATTTTGTTCCTTTGACTTTATATATTTGGAAATTTTTCCTCTCTTTGATTTAGGGGAAAAATCTCTCTCTCTCTCTCTCTCTCTCTCTCTCTCTCTCTCTCTCATTTGGGTCTCTGTCTAGCTACCTTTAGTTCTATAGAGTCTATGATTTCTTTCAACCTTAGTCTACATAAGTTTCATTCATACTTTGGATATAGAAGATTTGCTTTTTGGTAGACGCCATCGGTGGATATGTTCTGAGCAGAGAAGCTGAGCCGAGCTTAAAATAAAGCTCAGCATTCCCAAAGGAAAAGAGGGGATGGCAGAACACACACAGGTTTTCAAGACTGACAAGTGCCCTTATGTTTCCCGGAAAAGATGACAGATAGGTTTCATGGTCCAAGTCTAGTATTCATTTATACTAGAAGAAGTGACATCAGCAATATGTAGTGTCAGTAAGTTATCAGTCTCAGATCTGCTCACACACACACACACACACACACACACACACACACAATTACACTTATCTGACTCTGTTCAAAAGCATTGAGCACGAGAATGGCAACACATGAACATCCTGTTAACAGAGAGAAAAGGCTTTATCTTTCAGATTCTCTTTGCTTAAGATGTCTAGGGAAATCTGCACAGCCTTGGGAGAGAACTTTACCTCCTAGGTCAAGGGAATGAGTCTAATTTTAAATAAGAAAAAGTCTGATATTCTCCAATTGATATTTTAGGAATGTTATTTAAAAATTAAATGTCTATCACAATTAAGTAAAAAAAGTTCATATTTAAAATGGATTTATTTCTAAGCAAACAGAACAAAACAAAACACAAAGAAAAAATTTTACATACAAACACTCAACAGGTCATTCCAAGGTCAAGTGGGAACATTTTGTGTGTTCATGGGTAGGTATGTCCCATGAATAAATAGAGACTATTCCTGACCTTAACCTGGGACTAACAAAAAGCAAGCAAACAAGCAACCAAAAAAACAAAGGGATGAACAAAAAAGAAACCAAGAATTTCCTAGGGCATATTGAGAAACTAGATGGACTTCTAGTAAAGATATCAAAAAACCTTCATATCAGTAGACCTGGAGAGCTAAGTATAGAGGCACAGGCCTGTGATCCCAGAGGAGGGTAGAGACCAAAGGACCACCTTACAGGCCAGAAAGGAATATCCAGTAAGTACTCAAGAAACATCACAACAGCGACAAAATACACCTGCAGATCAGTGAAACAGGATAGCCTGGAACTGGGCATGAAAGTTTGTCAGGAACTGAGCTGTCATTGTTCATGGGAACAGCAAATGACAGAAGGACATTTTAACTGTGATGGGCTGATATTTCTCACCATTCCTGTTTCTTCCCTAATTTTCTAGCTGTATTTGATTTGAACTTTCTGGGGTGAACTCCATTTGTGTAACTGCATGTGCTGTGAGGTCCTTCAGTGGACGTGAACTCTACTATAGAGAGGCAGTAATGTGTGGCCAGGCTGACGACTCCCCTTGCCAAAAGTCGCTTACTAAAATACACAGCATAGTCCGCATGCGTCTCGGGCATATTCCACATGTGCCACGTGGCAGCCTCTGTGACTAGGGGAGGAGGACGATCTGTATCGATTAGGGTGGGTACTAGTTCTGGGAACTCCCACCAGGATTTTCCAAAGGGTGACCAGCAAGCTGGCAATTTGCTGTACTTCGCAGAGGTCAAGGGCAGCCACTAGGTGGCAGTACCACATCAGTTTATTCTCGCCCTCACTGGTGTTTGCCTAGCTGTTGTTGGTGCCCTGAAGACGTGTAGAAATGCCCTCTCCTGATGCCCCACTCCATCTCCATGGCACAGGAGTGAAAGTCCCTCTCCTGAACACTCTAAAAGCAGGTGGCATTCTACCATCGGAATCAGGGTAGAGGGTAGAAAAAAGGTGACTTTGCCTCTCCTCTCCCATACTAAGCAGTTCAGGGAGCTACCCAGAATCTAAGTAACCTTTGAGTGTATGATGTGTGTTAGGCTGTTGGGGCAGGGGCTGGGATGGGATTTTCTGTCTGGATGCTGATCCATTCTAGACCCCTGTCTGAGGAAGATGTGGGTTGCAGCATTGCTCCACATTTCACCCAGTGGGGAGTCTCCAGATCAAAGGTTATACCCTAATAGCCCATCTATAAACAAGATTAAAAAAAAAAAACCTGGATGTTTCAGACTAGGCCATATTGGATACGAATCAGCATTTGAAGATGGAAAAGGCATGTGCCTGTCTTAAGAGAGACATACAAGGATTCCTCCCACCCCCAGAAGGGGAAGTAGACAAGATTTCCTTAGCAAATTGGCATGATTGGGGGGAGGGGGAGGGTGGTCGAAGAGTGGGGAACGAAGAAGGGGAGCAGGGGGGAGAACATGAGGGACTCAGAAGATTGAGTTGGGTAAAAAACAGAGAGGGAGAGCAAGGAAAGAGATACCTTGAAAGAGGGAGCCATTGTGGGGTTAGCAAGAAACTAGGCACTAGGGAAACTCCCAGGAAACCCAAGGATGACCCCAGCTAAGAATCTAAGCAGTACTGGAGAGGGCATCTAAACTGCCTTTCTCCTGTAATCAGACTGATGACTACCTTAATTGTTTTCATAGACCCTTCATCCAGTAACTGATGGAAGCAGATGCAGAGATCCACAGCTATGCACCGGGCCAAACTCCTGGAGTCCAGTCATAGAGAGGGAAGAGAGACAGTATGAGCAAAGGGGTCAAGACCATGATTGGGATGCCCACAGAAACAGCTGACTCAAGCTAGCGGGAGCTCACTGATCCCAGACCGACAGCTGAGGAAACAGCATAAGACTGAACTAGGCCTTCTGAATCAGGGTGACATTTGGGTAGCATGGGCAGTTAGTTGGTGGGATCACTAGTATTTATCCCTAGTGTATGAACTGGCTCTTTGGAGCCCATTCCCTAAGGAAGGATACCTTACTCAGCTTAGAAACGGGGACCTTGGTCCTGCCTCAAGTGATGTGACAGACTTAGTTGAATCCAGATGGGAGGCCTCACCCTCTCTGAGGCGTGAATGGGGGGAGGGGGAGGGAGAAGGTGGGAGGAGTGGAAATGGGAGGACAGACTGGAAGGAATGGAAACTGGGATTTGTATGTAAAATAAAATTGCTTTTTTTTTTTTAAATGTCATGTGCCATAGGGCAAGGGAATTCACTGAAATGTGAGGCACTGACCAACTCTTAGCTGTGTCTGAACCAGGGGAAATTAATCTTGGTCTCCGAGTCACACTTTCCTCCAATACGCAAGAATCTGACCTTTCGCCTCATCAAATACCCATGAGCATCAAGATTAAAGAAACAAAGTCCACATGGATGTTGTGTTCTAGAGTGGCCAAGGCCTACCTGAGTGCGTGAAAGTAGACACAGAGAAAAGGCATTCCTCCCCACAGCTGCCCCCTTGACTAACACCACACGGCCATCTTCATGTCCACAGGGGGCCAGGGGTCCCTTGTCCTGTCTACATGGTCTGTGAACACTTGAGAAAGTTTTGACCGAGCTTCTGTCCAGAGAGTCAACCAAAAAGAATGTACCCCGCTGACCCAAATCCACTTCCTCTTCAGGGCCACAGCTACGGTTAGGCAGTCAGTATGACATGCTACTAAATTTTTAATTTTCAAAATACACCAAATAAAGATTGCAGTCTGGAGCATGTGATGCTAAGAGGCTGCCGGCTCCAGCCCCGCACGGTCCTGGGCTGTGCTCCAAGGGAAGTAGAACATTCCTGAGAACCATTGCCTTATTCCTTAGACACGGAGAATGAGCAAAGTCAGAAGATGGAGCCACCAAGCCCAGAGGAGAGCAAGTTCTCGGGACACGCAGCTGAAGGTGGTGAAAGTGATCACACGCATTCTTTAGGTCATATTCAAGGTTCACCAGTTACATTTTCCTATTTCGACTCAAGAATTAATTTCAGAATACCTACTAGAGTTGCAGCTTGGACAGGTAAAATGTAGCTTCGAACTGTTTTAGGGATTTGAAATGGTTATCAAAAAAAATGCTTCCCGAAGGTTCTCACCAGCAGGAACAAGGCAGAGAGTGTACACCTGGTGAGTGAGCCACACACCCATCTCACCAAGGCAAGATCCTCACCTATCACTGCAGACACTAATCCCTAATGGATGTGCTGTCTGCGCCTCAGTTGTATGATACCTGCCGGCTATCCCTTCAGCGCAAGCCATTCTTGATCTTTACTCCCATTAAACTATACCCATGCATGTGAAGCTACCAGCCCGGTGATATTTCCTATTAAAATGAAAAGCTCAGGGTGATGACAACTCATTGGCCAAAATGTGGCATCTGCATCTAACTGCAGACTGCTCTCTGTGGTGATGGTGAAGGAGTAAGTACATAGGCAAAAATCAAAAGGATCAACATCAACGTTCCACCAAATCGGGCAGCTTGGTAACCACAGGGATAATTGACAGCCTTGAAATAAGTATCTGTGTGTGTTCTACATAGACATTCTCCAGACAGCTCATAGAAAATACCTGACCTAGAAACACAGAAACTAGACTAAGTAAGAACCGCATCACAGACACCCGAAAAAGTCTTCACATAATGAATGGAAAAGCTCCATACTGGTATAGAGCTGGCCGAGAGGAAGTGTTCAGATCATTCTGATGAACTGAAAATAAGTCCAAATAGCTATATGGGATTACTGACTGCCTTGTTGGAGAAAGAGGGTGAGAAGGCGAGTCAAGGCAGGAGAGGGACAGAACATGTCCTCATGACAATGCAGTAACAGCAGGCCATCCCCAGGAGTCTCTGAACATCTTCTCTGCTGGAGTGAAATGGGAGAGAGGAATACGACACGACCCACCTGACACCACCCAGACTGTCAGACACACGGCTACCGGTGCATAAGACACAATAGTTAAAGCTTCCCTCTCATCTGGTTGCTTATTTTCTGGATTTGCTTCTTGTAAGGGAAATAAGTCAACCATTGAAAGAATGGATGAATTTTGACTCAACATTGTGCATGAATTCGTACAGGTGTGTTCATTCCCTTGGTACTTTAGTTGACTACAGCAGGTGCTGAGGCCAGAGAAGAAGGCCAAGCATCCTTGCCCCACAGATAGTAAGGGATTGTCTTAAGCCAGAAGGCAATTAGTCCCCTTCCCCGGTCCTTCCTGTCACTTTTACCCTCTGGGATACAACCAGTGTGTAAGGTGGGACACACAAAGGAATGGCTGTGGGTAGGTCCCCATTGATTAAACACTTTTCAGATTATCTTAAATACTAGAGTCATTTCATCTTTAGGTAGCCACACTCTGCTCACCTGGCATTTTACCAAAAAACACAAAACAAAACAAAAACAGAAGCAAGGTCTCAATTCATGTATTTAAAATTTTGTACGTTGTTCAATAATAGTAGTAAGTTGACAGAAAACTATACATAAGTCATAGAATGAGTATAGAGATGATCCCTTCATTGTTTCTCATGTTTGATATGTCAAAATTATTTCAATGTTTCCATGGTGCAACACTCAATGTTTAAAATAATGAAGCAGGATGCAGCCCATTTCCTTCTCTTATGTTTGATTTAAAAACGCTCTTAGTTTCTTAAGTCATACCGTTTATACATCTCCATAAATTCTCTTGCTGATGTAAAGGCAGCTGAAGTCTTCATAAAAGTGTTGACTTCAAACAATGAGAAAAGATGTCAGAAGTAACTGTTATATTTTTTCTTAAATGGAAATAAAGTGCATTATATAGAAATTTTTGTTTTAAGCATATTAAATACTTGTTTGGTTCCCAGTATACTTACACATAATTAATATATGGGCTGATTATTGTGAAATTATTAAGCAAATATCTTTTAATATATTGTTCAGTCCATATCTCACACAATTTCTCTTTCTTGCTCTCTCTTTGTGCATGTATGCATAATACAACATATGTACATAAATATAAGTTTATAAATTCCATATAAATATGTGGAATTCAGAATTGTAATCTCCCATCCTATAAGTGCGAAGCATTTGAACTTAGCTTTCTGAGCTCAAAGGGCACTGTGGCCTTGACATATGCCTTCGAACAGAATCCAGTGCAGATGACAACGACCCAGGCTGTCAAAGTCACCGGGCTCAGTGTAATTTGTGGCACAGGGAGAACAATAGTTCAGGAGGCTCTTGAGGATGGCTCAGAAAGGAAGTGGTCTTGAAGTTGTATCTGGTTTCCTGACTCATTTGAGGAGACATGAAGCACTGTGTCTACCAGAACAGGCAGGTACACCCAGGGCTGGGCTGAGGCTTCAGAGCAGTGGCCAGATGTCTGTAGGTGCTGTCTCTCCTAAATACTCCGACACAGCACTCAGCTGGCTTCCCTTCACATCTTTCCATCTGTTCAGCTTGTGTTTCCAAATACCAAGCTGCCCCAAGATGGAGTTGTCTTTACCTGTGCCTCATCCTTGAAATCAAGAAGCCATATGTTCTGACACATACACCTTCAAAAGCTCCCAAATTGAGCCATTGTTCTTGGCATGGCTCCTGCTCGCCTCTGTTTTAGTTCTTGGCTTCCTGGGCTCCAGCTGAAGGACTTTCCATTCATGGGACGCATGCTGCTCTCACAAAGGGCACTCACATGCTGTCCCTTCCTCTCACACCTTAACCCTTTCTTAGCTTAGCTTCTTCTCCTTCCTCTTCTACGTCCAAAGAAACTTCTTGGCACTGTCAGCCAATCCTCCTCCTGAGAATGGGCTGTTGACTCTCTGCTGCCAGGCCACATATACACAGCACCAGCTCCATGCCTCTTACACCATCACTCATCTAAAGTGGCGTCACTGTGTCTTGTGTTGTTCAAAGCTCTGTGCCCTGGTAGGGAATGAAGGCTCACTGACATGATAGAAGCTTAACACAGATGTAGGATGAGCAAGGCAGTACCCACTGCCATTTTCTTTTTGTAGAGAGGAGATGACTGAGGCTGAAGCACAGCAGACATCTTAGTAGTACACAAGTCTATCCCTTTCCTGTGGTCTCTTTATACTGTCCTCTTCCCTGTTGCCTGAGCAGTCTTTCTTTGCTTTTCTTTTTTCTTTTTTGTTTTTCAAGACAGGGTTTCTCTGTGTAACAGCCCTAGCTGTCCTGGAACTAGCTCTTGTAGACCACACTGGCCCCAAACTCACAGAGATCTGCCTGCCTCTGCCTCCCGAGTGCTGGGATTAAAGATGTGTGCCACTACCGCCTGGCCCTGTGCAGTCTTTCTAAACCAGCAGTTTTCAACCTGTGGGACCTTTCACAGGGGTCACCCAAGACCTTTAGAAAACACAGATTATTTGCATTATGATTCGTAATGGTAGAAAAATTAGAGTTATGAAGTAGCAATGAAAATAATTTTATGGCTTGGGGGTCAGCACAACATGAGGAACTGTTTTAAAGGGTCAGCAGCATTAGGAAGATTGAGAACCGCTGGTCTAAAACGTAAGTATAACTGTGTTTCTTGGTCTACTCGTATTGGGTGGGTCTACACTGCCCAGAAAGAAAGTTACTTTCATTCATTAACATAGTATCTAAGGACACTAACAATCTGGTTCAAACTCACCTTTCTCAGTGCCTCCCCAGTCATGAGCCACATGGCCAAGTCTGTCACTTTTGCTCCTTTGCTTCTAACTGTCCTTAGCTGACATTTTCATCTTCAACATTCTTCCCATCTGAGAAGTATTCCCCATTCCCTTAGGCAGGAGTCCAGATGTACTGCAGAGTTCCTGTGCTCAATTATAACTTTCCTTTGTTATTAGGCCACCTGTCTCTTCCACTAGTCATTGAGCACCCACAGGGGAAGGTCTCTTCAACCTCACTGATGGACTCAGTTCTTGATTCCCAGCAGGAGCCCAATGTATTTTGCATGGTGGGTTAGGAGGAGTCAAAATCCTATAAGCTTAACAAGTAAAGAGGTCTCAATTTGGAAACTGATTGCTTTAAATAAGAATATAGAGGCAGAATAAATTAAATGCAATAGAGCTGTTTGTCTGTTAGTAGCCAAATAGAGAGATATAAATTATAAATTTAGATTATTCATGCCAATGCACCCATCTATAGCTTCCGGTTTTCTGTTGTCATCCTGTCATTTACTAATTGTTTATTTGAGTCACCACAGAAGAAACTAGCAAATTTGAAGGAAATATCTATTTTGCATTAATTTCAGTGCAATTAATTCTAACTCCATGGAACTAGTTGGAAAAAATTAGTAATGCTTCTCCCCCATATAAAAGAACATGTTCCTCAACTGTGATGAAAATTTTCAAGCATCCATTATGGTTCTAGTTCATCTTATTTTTATATTCAGTTAGATTTTGACTGCAGGAGAAAATAATCTTTATATAACGCTAATACAGTAGCGTTTGATGACTCTAAAGATATCGATGCATGTGACAATTTTAAAGTCACGTGACAAAAGAGCTTTACACTGTAACAGAAGACAAACTGCACTCGTGTTACTCTTTCTAGTCATTTCAGTGTCTGCAATACCAAAGATCCCACAGGGCTGTTCTGAAGTGAAGACACTGTAAATACGTTCTCGCCTGGTTCTTAACGGCAATTAAAAAAACCAACCAATTTTAAACAAAACCAGAACTACCCATAAAATGATGTTATAACTCAAAGAGACAAAATAGAACAAACAAAAAGCTTACACAACTATAAAGAAAAAAAATACCGGACTAGTATTTCGTCACTTTCAGTTTAGGGGAGACAGGAAATTAGGGCACACCAGTGAAGAAATCTCATAGTCCTCCTCTCAGAGGGTTTTTGTTTTTCTTTCCAAATATCTATTGTCCATTTCCTTATAATTAGGATTGATGAGTGGGCATCAGAAGCTATCTAGTCCAATTTTACTTAATAGCTAAGAAACTGAGACTTAGATATGTGAACTGATTCTCCCAGAATGCGGGGCATGTGGTTAGCCAGCGAGAGTTTGCACACTGGCCTCTTCATGCTCCGATACAAGTTGAGGCTTTCTTTGCCATGTCGGCAAACCCAAGGCTCATAGACTGGTATCGGGATTCAATACTGGCCACCCGGGGATCTATTCCGTGGGTCTTCACGGATTATTTCTACTATAAAAAATTTAGAGCTTCTAAAATCAGTGCCCTTCATTAAACTGCTTTCCTGAGAGACCTTAAGGGCAGAAAAATAATTTTAGTAAAATCCATTTATTCATAGAAAATTAAATATTTTATGCAATGGATAATTTAAGATCCTTGTGTTCTTTTTCTTTTTTAACTCTTCCATCTGATTTGGACTCAGGAAGCAAGATATTTCTTACGTAACCTTCATGAAGCAGCTCCTGATGATTCTGAAGTTCTTTCTTCATGAGAACAATGAACATTATGTGGCCAGATGCTGAAAATAACCTACAAGACTTCCACTGAAGCAGAAAAATCTTAAATCAACTGTTAGTGCTGCGTTAAAGATCCCCATATTCTCAGCATTTAGATAATTAAACCATCCCCTTACCAAAAATGTACCGCCCCCAAACCCTGGCATCTGGACTCTAAGGGAGGACTAGGCTTTCGCTCATCACCTTGCCTTCACTGCCATGCACCTGAACAGAATCCCTGACTGTGTCTCCCTCATCCTTCCCCATGCTGTATTCTTATGTCCTGTCAGGATGGAACATTTCATATTGTCCAAGATGGTCTGCTCCCCTCTTGTTATGTGTCTCTCTCCAATCCTTGCTGCTCTTACTGGTCCACATCTCTCATCTTTCGCTGTAGACTAGAAGTCCCCAAGGCAGGTCCATAGTGTGGCGCTTCCATGATTCGCCATTTTTATGCCTGGGCAACGTGTCAGGCAAGCAGCTGAGAACAGCAGGCCATGGAGATGTACCAGATGAAGGCAGAAAGGAGACGATGGGATCTGAACACAGAAGCATAAGGAGGTCTAATACTGAGGAAACTGAGTCCCCACCTGGTGAATGGATTTGCCACTGTTCAGCTAACAGGTAAACTCGTGATAATTCACTCCAAAATACCCAGTAACCATCTGTTCCAAATATTTTTTTTGTTTTTCCTGCCTATATTTTCTCTACAATTCAATATGTAAATGTTCTCTGTCTTAAATTGTGTGCTCATAACAGTAGCTACTCTTTTTTCTCCTACTGACATTGATTATAACACACACACACACGTACACACAGAAGCAGAACAGAGAGATAGACATAGATACAGAGACACAGACAGAGAGATACACAGAGGGACAAACATAGAGACAGAGATACACAGAGGGACAGGAAGAGAGAGAGAGCTACACACACAGATGCACACACACAAAGAGATGCACATAAAGAGATAGATATACAGTTCTTTAGACAGATAGACACCCACGCCCATACAGAGAGGGGCAGGGACAGACAAAAAACAGACACATTCAGACAGACTTACAGACAGATACACCGAGAGATAGACAAACATATGCACATAAACTCACACACACACACCCTACATACTCTTTTACTATAACACTGATGCACTAGAGGGCCACACACTCCTTTCTGAATAGCTCTAGACTATTTTCCAGTGAAGCCACTTTCTTATTGTTTTGTTTATTCTACAGTCAGGTTGTCACTAACAGCCATTACCTTTGTGCCAGCAGCTTCCTTCCCTTTTTAATTTGCAGCTATTTGAGAAATAGGACTCTGAACTGCTCCACAATAGTTTCTAATGAAAGACAGAAAGCACTCACTGAGACCGCCAATTATTTTTTCTATGAATAAGGCAGATCAGCTCTAAGAACTGGTATTTCAGGCTATTCATTCACTGTCTTGATTCTTGCTTAGTTGAATTCTGGATGAACAAGCTATTGGATAAAAGATGACTGGGTGTGAATTGAGGTGACACAAGGCCAGCTGCTTCTTTTATGAAGCTCTTGTTTTAGATATGTTGTTATATTGGTAACCTGTTACAGGGAGACACCTGTGTGTTCTCTGGGGCAACACACCCGTGACTGCCGGCTGAGTTAAACAAAACGAAACAGTGAAAACAGAATGATGTCACCACAGAAATAATTCCACTTTTTTCCCATATTAATACACAGTTTGAAATGATATGAGCTTCTTCTGTCACAGAGTTTCCCCGGAAACGAATGGGTATTTCTAGAGAGTAGGGAAAGTAGGATGTTTTTGGTTTAAATTTAATTTCTTCTGGAAGGTTTTTTCCCCTCCAGCTACTCTGTCTCCTTGTCTGAGAACATGAAACTCACAGTGATGCTAATTATATGAAATCGACTGAGACATGTTTCGTGGGCTCTCATATGGTCAGTTTCTTTGAAAGTCTGTGCATGCTAGAGAGGAAGCTGTATTCCCTAACTGCTGATATATGCATAGATCATGCAATAATCTTGCTCACTTTTATCTGCATGTCCCTTAAAACTAGGAATTCTATTCAACTCTGATTATGAGAATAAATGTGTCCATGTTTATTTGAATTTTCTCATTTTTTTTTGTATAAGTTCTTAGATTACCCTGGGAAGAAGAAAGGCAGGGTCACCAGCCAGACATGGAGAAAGCAGCATGAGTAGTCTGGAGAGGTAAAGTAACGAGCCACACAACAGAACATAGATTAAAGTAAACGGGTTAAATTAAGTTATAATAGTAGGATAAGCCTAAACTAAGGCCAAGTTTCCTAATTAATAAGAAGTCTCCATGTCATTTTTGTGAGTTGGTGGCCCAAAGAAAAATCCATCTACACCCTGACTCTGCATGAGGATCATCTGAGAAAATGGTGATAATTTTTTTCTATTTCTATTGCTTTGTTTCTTTTCTCTCCCTTTCTTCCCCCTTCCCTCCCTCAACCTTCTACTCTTTCTTTTTCAGAAACAGAGTTTTTCTCTGTAACTCAGGCTTGAACCTTGAACTCATTAGGTAGCTCAGGCTAGCTCAAATTCAAGATGCTTCTCTTTTGGTAGCCACACATGTGTTCAAATCATAGGCATAAACCACTGCATTCAGCTGGGAAGCTTTTAGAATCCCGATTACAGGGCTACAACCCCACGCCAATGAAACTCTAGACTCACTGGGATAGGACATGAGCAAGTATATTCCTATAATCTGTGGGTGGCCTGACAAATAGTAAGACTGAGCACTGCCATCATAAGTTGCATTTACAACAAAATGCATCACAGCGTACCAGAATGCAGAGTGGGCCAGCATGAATCTGGAGTGGGAACTGTACATGCTGCTACCAAATTTTGTTTGTCAGAGGCTGGTGTGACTACATGTCATGTTCCAATACAGACCACGTTCTTTATGTTATTTCTTTCTTTCTTTCTTTCTTTCTTTCTTTCTTTCTTTCTTTCTTTCTTTCTTTCTTTCTTTCTTTCTTTTTCCTTTATTTTTTTTTAAAGAAGCTTTGTAACTCATGCCATTAGGATATCAAGCCTATCATAATTGCTGAATATCCAATCCCAGGTTTCTTAATATACTTTTGTCTTCTCTGAAAATTATTGCAAAACATGCAATAATACTGAGTTACTTTTATATCCACAATATGTAGGCATTATACTCAGTTGACATTAACTAGTTCTACAATGGCATCAAGAAATAAGCAAAATGCATCCTTGTCAACAAACGTAGGCTGTTAAACATTTCTCCAGAAAGTGAACTTCAGGATCAGAGCTTTGCAGTTTGAGCTGCCCATTTCATGAGAGCAACAAAAATTTCTAGATGGAGAAAAAAAAGAAAATGCACACAGGATGAAGGACAAAGAATTAGGACTTTCTTTTTGATCAAGTGCTAAGGTAAGATAGCTAGTAAGTCTAGCATCAGTGTGCTAGGCTAGGGGTACATCTGACACATGGTGGTGTTACCATTCATCCTAGTAAAAAAACAGGGACAGAAGAAGACATCATGAAAAAAGTATGTTTGTAATAGTTGCTGTAGTTGGTAAGGCCAAACTAGTCCCTTAGGAATACTGGGGCACCTTCCCAAGGTTCTAAATAAATATTTTTAAGTGAAGAACAAGATTAGGGATTGTAACTGCTAATCCTTTTCTATGTCCTGTCCCCAACACATCAAAAGATGCAACCGAAATATGTTTTTCTATTCCTGCCATGTTCCATCCCTGGAACTCTACACTTTCTCCTATCTTAATCCTCCTTAATGCCACTGACCAAGCCAAAATTCCATCCAGACATGTGGAATGACAGGTAGTGAGCCATACAGCAGAACATCTAAACCAGGCTGGTACTAACCATCTCCTGGATGCCCTCACCCTCTCTTAGTGTTGTGACTATAGCTCTTCTATACTGTAGACTGTAAATAGTCTGTGCATTCTACTGGAATTGATACATCACACCCAGGACACAGCACTCAAATCTGGCAGAACACTGGCAGTCTGTTTTCTCTCTCTGAGGAGATAAACAGCTACACAGTTGCTTCAGTAAGACGAAGGAGATGAAGGTGAGAGGAAATACAGGAACAGATTGGCGGAAGGAACAGGCTCAGAGTTGTTTTTGGTAAAACTGGTCAAAACACTTAAATATCTTATTTTGTTTCTGGTCCTTAGGAATTGATAAAATGCAAGACAGGCATGACTGGAAAAAAGAAAAAAGTCAACGGTACAGAAATAAGCCTAGGAGAGCCAAAGTTTCACTGACCACACAGAAAGTCTACCTGCTTGAGCATCAGTCACTGCAACACATATGACCTGTCAAACTCATGACCTGTCCCCCTTCCCAGTGCCATGAACATCCTCTTAGACCAAAGATGCCCACAGAAATGCTGGCTCCTCAATGACTTAGCTTCTATCTTCTGCCTCCATCTGTAATTCCCTTTCTCATCCCTCCCCCCTCTAACTATCACTGTTTTCAGTTTCTAGACAATCACTCTACTGTTTCAGGAAGGGAATCCATTTAAGTCTTTGAGCCGAAGTCACTATGTTTTCAGTGCTCTTTGATAGTCTTGCATGCTCTTTATACCCAATTTGATTGTTTTTGCACCTAATTTTCTCTTTGATGGTTTTCCTTGGATAAAATATTTGTACTTAAAACTATTTTTTAAAAATTCTATAATATATTCATGTACACACATACTTTATAGAAGTTTTAAAAAAATCCAAATAACCAAGCAACAAAAATCCAAATATGTTTTGTCTAATACACCACCCCGGGTACATGGCTACCAATAGGTAAATAACACTAAGTAAAAAATGCATTCAATATCCCAGTATCACCAACCATAACTCAAAGGCTCAATATGACATGCTGCTAGTACTGACCAGATTGGACAGTCTAAAACAACATTGTCATCACTGAAGATGGTTTATAGCATCCATAGATTTGGGGAAAATGATAGAAACTGAAATGTACTTATCATTGATTAGTTTCTCTTATGCTTACATGCCTTCATTTAGCAAAATGAAAAATATAAACCATGCTTTTCATTAAATGTTGATATTAGATACAATCTAAAAGATGGAGAAACAAAGAGTCTACTAGAGACAAACCGTCTGGCCCATGACCACTGAGGTGGGGTTTCAAATTAAGTAGCATAGGTCAAGTCAAGTCTTACAATGAGTTTCTTGGGATTGATTTTTCTAAGGCCATAGCCATTTAAGGGAATTAACACAAGTAAAGCCAAGACTGTCAAACTCAGGGAATTCTCTGTCTTCTAAATTACAATAGTTTAATGGTTCTATAAGAGGGAAGGAGAGAATGATTTGAACAGTTATTATCATACCATTTGCATATAAAAGTCGAAAATTGTCCTACTAAGACCATCTCAAGGGTGCTGAAAAAAATCCTTACATCTACTATTCCAATGAAGTAACTAAAACCCAAGAAATATTATAAAATTTTACAAAATACCATTTACAATGAACAGCATCATAACCACTTTAGTACAAGGCCCAGAGCTGGCAAAGCCTATGCTTACGATCAGCATCTCAGTTTCAGTTGGAGAACAATGAACTGCAGAGTAGCATTTCATATTTCAACTCTAATGAGATGACCTTGCCTGTTCCATGAGAGGACAACTAAGTAGGAGAGGCAGCTTTGCAAAGCAAGGGCGCCAGGATGAAAACAAACATGCTGTACTGCTAACCAGTGCCAGGTTTCCGGAGTGAAGAACCCATGACAGTGGCAGTCAGGGATTAGCCAGATCTAAGGCGGGCCTTACACAGAGCTTAGCCACAACCAAGTCTAATGCTCTTGGCTTGTCCAGCTGATGAATCTGTCACCCTGATGACAACCCCCAGAGAAAGGTAATTTTCCATGTAAAATGAATGCCTAAACTTCATAATATTTAAATTAAGAATCCTGAAAATGATTGTATGAACTACCGGTAACATTTAAATAAGTATTTACTCCTCAAAATGTGGAAGACAAAGCCCAAATGAGAACCTAAAAAGTATGATTAAATTACAAGCATCTAGAATAACATGGATTTGGAGAGAAAAAATTTTAAGACAGGAAATTCTGTTATACCTGGATCTTTGATCAAACCAGATTTTCTTCTTTCAAAAGTGAAGCTCTCAAGAGTTACATACACACCACTTGGCAGAGTACGATGTCAGAATTCAAAACTGAGCCTCTGGACCAGGAGCTTCTGCTACATAGCTTAATGAGCATAGAAATCATCACACTCCATCTCACAGCAAGGAACAAAGAGAGGATGTGATACTGAAAATCGACAACTGTGATCATGGGACAAATCATGACCACAAAACCAGAGACAAACACATACTGAAATGCACATTTGGCCTCAAGTGAATCCCGGCCAGAAACCATCCATAAAGTCAATTTTAGGTAACAGTACTTCTTAGCATATAAGTATCAGCCCCTGGGGTCTAAGCATGAATTGGTCCTCTTTGGCCTGCTAGGAAGAGGAAGGAAAATCACCAACAATAGCTCCCTCAGTCTCACTTAAAGGGAGGCAATGAAGACTGAGTGGCACTTCTGAAGATCATAGTCCAGGGACCAATCATAGGGCCAGAGAACACTTCTCTGCTTCGTCAAATCAATAGGATTCCCACATAATGCCAAGGATCAAACTGAGAAGGGAAAACAAAGAAACCCCACAAACAAAATCGATAGCCCAGAAAAATTATTCTCCAGAGGTAAAAGAAAAGAAAGGGATAAAGATACACTGTGACAACACTAATCAAAAGAATGATTAATTTCTGACCTAGGAGACCAGAGAGCAAGGAAAGAGAGACATTAGCTATCAAAGGAGGCATTGCATACTGATGGAAGGGTCAGCTATATAACGAGGGGAATTGCAGCTGATGAAAGGGCCCACGCCCACTAAGGCATGGGATCAGCATTGTGGAGAGGCTCACAAGAGGTGTCAAAAAATGGGGAGTGAAAACCCATGTCATTGCAAGGAAAAATGGACAAAGGCACAATTATGTTTGGAGACTCCATACAACCTTATTAATGGACAGGTCCAGTGGGCAGAAAATCAGCAAGGACAGAGTTGAACTGAGCAGTACCATTGATCAATGGGCTCTAATTGACTTTTATAGAGCACTTTGTACAATGGTAGCAGCATATACTTTCTCTTCAAACTCACACAGACCATTCATCAAGAGATACTACTTCTGGGGGCTTTAAACACACCTTATGACCTTTTTTCTTCGAGACAGGGTTTCTCTGTAGCTTTGGAGCCTATCCTATAACTCGCTCTGTAGACCAGGCTGACCTCGAACTCACAGAGACCCACCTGTCTCTGCCTCCTGAGTGCTGGGATTAAAGGCACCACCACTGCCTGACATACCTCAAGACATTTAAGCATTGGTATCAGACAATCTACACTTTAGGGCCCCCTGAAATAAATCTGCAATTCAGGACAGCCAGATAGCCCAACTTCTTGGTGATTAAGCAACTTTGAAATGAAACAGGTTTCAGAATGAATCTTGAGAGACGTGTGAAAATATTTCTAATAAATGAATATGTAAAAAGTTTATCGAAATGTGGTAGGAAACACTGAAAGCAGGCTTCAGAGGAAAAATTTTAAGCCCAAATGTATGCATTAGAACAGAAGAAAGTTCTAATATCAGCTGTCAAGGCTTCTGATTTAGGAAACTATACAAAAAAGGAGCAAGAGAAATCCAACATAACCAGAACAGAAGAAACAACCTTAGAAATTAGAAATGAAATTGGAGACAAACCAACAAAAGCCAGTAGAGACAGCCAAGGAAGCCAAAACTTGGGCTGATGAAAAGATCAGTTAATAATTGATAAATTTCATGAAACTTAAAGAAAAAGAGAGAGAAGATAAAAGTAAAAAAAAATCAGGATTAGAAAAAAAGCAATTAACCCACAGATATTAAAAAGTCTAATACAGGAAAATTACAAATAACACGTTCACCACACATTGGATAAACTTGAATAGACTATTTTTCCAGAAACCACACATACAAAAAGATATTACTTGTGGACTAATATCTAATGAATGGAATCCAGGGAGTTGCTGAGGGCCTTTCTGAAAATAAAGTACCTTATTCAGATGAATGTGCTGTTGACTCCCCCTCAGCTTAATGAATAAAGTGCAGGATTCTCTGCAATGTATTCTAGATAGTAGTCAAGATCACCCTAAACCTGGAGCAAAAGACATTCATTAAAAAGCAGTAAAACTATGGATGATATGTTTTATAAATATGGTTTCTAAACTCCCCTCAAATGTGATATGAAGGGGAGTTGGGTAAAATAGAGAAAGGGCTTTAACTGGAAAGAGGTCAATACAGGAAGAGAAGAAAGATAGAGGGAAAATAACATAAAGGATGTTTGTGAGAGCCTCAAGGAAATATATTTTACACTTACCTAAAATGACATATAATACACACCCATACATACCCACATGTGCACTTGTGTGCAAACACACACACACACACACACACACACACACACACACACACACACACACACACACTGCTTCCCACAAGAGCCACAGACCATTTCATGAAAACCTCAGCTCTAGCCATGAAAAAAACTGTTAATCAGGGGAGCCCAAGAGACTACCAAACAATGTAGGCCATTGCTGTCATCCTTGGTTGCCTCCCAGAGGTTGAAAGTAAGACTCTGTTGCTGAAGATACCATCCACTTCAGACACAGGTCCCAGGGGATCAGAGCTGGGTCTGGCCTGAAAGCCTCCTCCCCGAGGAAGCTGCCAAACCAGGGAGCAACCCACAGGCCAACCCTGAAAGACACTGCTAAGGTGCAATAGTAGCATTCATATCTTGGTGGAAACCTATTCTAGTTACACGTAAGGCCTGCTCAGTAGGAGGGAAACCTTGTCCATCTGGTAGCCAACTGCCATGGAGAGAATCTACTGCCACCACTGTTAAATCGGCATAATTCCTAACTGTTTTCTAAATACTCTTACCCACAGATAAATGCAGCTCTTGATTCTTGCCAAAGAAGCTTCTCTTCTCAGCAGATGAAGACCACTACGTCAAGCCACAACTGGGCAAAATACAGGGAACGACTGTTTATGAGGTGTCTAGCCCTGATGGATAGAGCTACAACACAACTGCACCTAAGGGTCGGGAAAGATTGTGGAAGAAGGGGTAGAAAGATTTTAAAGGATTGAGAAGTCTGCTACTTGTTTCCTATGAATGCCAGGGACAGCACACTCCTGACACTGCAGTGGTGCAGGAGAATTGTCTGTATTCTGTCAATCATGATTTGAATAAACGCTGATTGGCCATTAGCCAGGATGTATAGGTGGGACAACCAGACAGGAAGTAGAGGCGGAGCAAGGAGAATAGAATTCTGGGAAGCAGGAAGCTCTCTCAGGACTCCTGCCCAGACCACCGAAGAAGCAGGATGTGACCTGCCCTGCTGAAAAAGGTACTGAGCTATGTGGCTAACATCGATAAGGATAATGGGTTAATATAAGCTACAGGAGCTAATAAGAAGCCTGAGCTAATGGGCCAATCAGTTTATAACCTAATGTAGACTCTCTGTGTGATTTTCTTTGGGACCTAATGACTGTGGGACCTGGTGGGAGGACAGAAACCAACCAGGCCCTCATGTTACACTGCAGTGATAGACTACCTACCTACACAAGACCTGTACAATGATAACACCACAGCAATGTTAGCATGGAAAATGTCACAGGGACCTACCCCTAGACAAAGAGCTACACATACCTAAGGAACGCTGAGAGAGGGAGAACGTTTTCCCCAGCTATGAGCCCCCTGATTGATTATACAATGCCAAGTGGTCGGCCCTGAAATTATGTATGTACAAGTGACACTAGAAGGAATCAGCGTGTTGTACTTGTACATTTATGGATTTATATATGTAATAAAGATAAAGAAAAAAAGGCCATGAATTTTAGAGGGACTAAGCAGGAAGCAGGGCTGGTAAGGAAGAAGGGTGGGAGAGAAATCACGCAGCAAGGGTCGAAGGGAAGGAGGAAGTTGTGTAATTATGTTTTAATTTAAATAAAGATTAAACAATAAAATATTGGCAAGTGCAATTTAATGATGTATAAAAGAAATTTTATCTATGATTAAATTAATTTTCAGTATACAAGGTCATTTTAATACTTGAAATCAATTATTGTAACTACTATTTTGCTAATATTTGCCTGGTATTTTTATGTTTAAAGCATTTTTTATAGCTTACATATGTTATTAGAATGTATTATTGCATCATTCTAGTAGTAATATCTTCACATGACCAAGTGTACAAAGTGGAAAACCACAGTTTCATAAGATGATTTTGCAGTATTGACAGTGAACACAGATGAAAGAGCTATCATCTTTTCATTGGCTAGAAAGAGAACCAGAATATAGAATAGTCTTTGAAAGAAATGAGCACCACTGAATCAAGACAGGGATAGCCCAAAAGTCTCCATTTATTGTATTGCTTTTATCTTTTCATTTTACAAACAAAATTTATTTGATATGTATGGGTGTTTTAACTGCATGTGTGTCTATACACCATATGTATTCCTGGAGTTACAGATGTTTGTGACTTTCTATGTTAGGACTGAGAATCAAACCCAGGTCCTCTGGAAGAGCAGCCAGTGCTTTTACCCCCTGAACCATTTATTCAGGTTAATCTTTTCATCTTTTAAAGTATCGATGATCAAAACGCATATTGCTATTACCTAAAGGCAGATGCCTGTAATGTGTTTCAATTTCATAAGAGATGGAGCCAAATAAAGAATTTGAAATAGAACCTTGGCATTAATGCTTCTAATTTATCTCTTCACGGATAAAGAGTCAAATCATCTATGATGGATTGACTCTGCTGTGATGTCAGGCTAAGAAGGCCAAAAGGTATCATTAAAATATTAAATAAAACAAGCCTTAGTGTCTAAAGGTCTATCCCCCATTTAATTCATTCATGGCCCTATAATTGAGCATTCCGAATCAAATTTCAAAGATTTTCAAAGGAAGAAATTAACTACAGAAGACCCCATTTACTGAAAGGTGCAAGAAAATGTCCCAGGAGACATCAACACGCATGTAGGCAAGGAATATCTTCTATCCGTTATCGCTAACTGGAGCAGAACCTTCAGAGTGTAGATGTTATAAACCCCAAATAACATGCCCATCAGTCAGAGTTGGATAGAAGAACAGGAAGCCAGAAAAAAATAACTTGAGAGAGCCACTGGGACTTCCAGGGTCATGGGAACCCATCGTGGTCAATCCACGGAGCAATCCTGTCAACCTGCTCTCCTTCCACCCAGTCTCGTTTAATTTACATCTCTTTCCTTTTACCTTTTCCTTCCTTGAACTTCTATTATACACACATGTCCAATGTTTTTGGTCAATGATAATTGAAAAATATTTGAAAGAGGGCCTGAAAAGATAACTCAGAGGTTAAGAGCACTGGCTACGCTTCCAAAGGACCAGAGTAGCTTCATTTGTCACTCTAGTTCTAGGGGGATCTGACACCCTTCTTTGGCCTCCTTTGAGTATTGTACACAAATGCTGATACCAAACACATAAAATAGAAATCTAGAAAACATTTGAAAGAAATGGTCAGATTCTCGATGTGCTTGATAAGGAGATAAGAGAGGACCCAGGGAGCTAGATAGAGGTCAAGAAAATTCTAGGTTGCTTGATTTTAGAGGGTTAAAGGTGAAAGATGAGGAGGGCATGAAACACATGCGTAATGGAGGCACAGAAATGACTTCTTGCGCTGGCAGGTAGCAGGCTACCAGCACATCCCCACTGCTATAAAAGGAATTATGTAAACATTTTTGTCATATAACGAGCAAATGTCTCCCAGTCTTGAAATATGAAGCTGTCCATTCCTCAGAATCATCTTACACTTTGTCTCAGGGAAAGACATAGAGAGTTATTTAATTCAATTAGAGAAATCTGCTTTATGAACCAACTGAAAGAACCGAGATGACAAAATTGGAACCCCGACTGACCATGATGCGGTATGAACAGGGATTCTACCCCCCTGCTCATATAACTGCTCTGTACACAAAGCTAGAGGAGCTCTTTTTGGGTCCCTGTCCTCTTACAACAGCACCAAATGCAGCTTTAAAAACTCAGCTTGAGTATGCAAACTCAGGTCACTGATGAGCAACACCGCTCCAGATAATCAGATGCAGTATGGATATTAACAGCTCAGAATGCTGGAAAGCCAGGTGGAAAGCCTAAAACCACAGGTAGGATGAAATGATCCTTTTTCTTTTTTTCCTTTGATAGGATTTCTCTGTGTAGCTCTGGCTGTCCTGGAACTTGCTTAGCTGGCCTTGAACTCACAGAGACCAGCCTGCCTCTGCCTCCTGAATGCTGGGATTAAAGGCACACACCACCATGCTGGTAGATGATACAATTTCCAACTGACACAAATACTCCAAAACAGAAAGGGATAAAGGAATCTAATTCATTATAATTCCAATATTAACTGTGGACTCTAATGCAATGAGTTCCTTCTATACCAAGTAAGCTCAGTGTTTTTTCATGATAGAATTTTGCATGAAGTGATTAGCTACATATCTGATCCATCAACTCTACTTCTTGGTACACATCTAAAGGAAAAATAAAAAAAGGTCTGCATATTAAAGAAATACCTGTACAGCAATGTCCTCACAATTACAAAGATGCTCACTGCCAGGCGATGGTGGTGCACAGCTTTAATCCTATGAGTTCAAGGACAGCCTGGTCTACAGAGCAAGTTCCAGGACAGACACCAAAGCTACAAAGAAATCCTGTCTTCAAAAACAAACAAAATCAACCAACCAAACAAACAAAAAGATGCCCACTGGTGGATAACAATGTAGGGAAACCTGGTATATGTAAGAAACTGAATATTTTTCACTCACACTAATGTTATCCTATTATTTGTAGCAAAGCTGGTAGAAGGGATGACATCATGTTAAGTAGAATAAATTGGACACGAAAGGTAAGTATAACATGTTCTCACCTATTTGTAGTCTATGTCAAAAAAAACTTACATGTAGAATATGGATTATGTAAGCTAGCAAACATGGGGAAGGAAATGGAAGATGGGGGCTATTTAATGAATAAAAAAATAGTCAGAATTATTTGCTAAATAGTAGCAAATTCTGGTATCCTAAAGCACAGGGTAGACCGACTTTACCTTATAATAACATCATTTCAAAGACAACCTGGGCTACATAGAAAATAAGAATAATAAAAAGTAGCTTGGTGGCAGATTACTTGCCTAACATAAGCAAGACCCTAGGTTTGATCTTTAGCAGCAGACAAAAGTACACACTGGAGTGCTAATCAGTACTATATACTATTCAGCTATAAAGAAAAATGAAATTGCTGGGCGTGGTGGTGCATGCCTTTAATCCTAGCACTTGGGAGGCAGAGGCAGGTGGATCTCTGTGAGTTCAAGACCAGCCTCGTCTACAGGAGCTAGTTCCAGGACAGGCTCCAAAGCTACAGAGAAACCCTGTCTCGAAAAACCAAAAAAAAAAAAAAAAAAAAAAAAGAGAGAGAGAGAGAGAGGAAAATGAAATTTTCAGGTAAATATTTGAAACTAGAAAATATTACACTAAGGGAGGTAACCAGGACACAGAAAGGTGAACACTGCTTGTTCTCTGTCATCTGTGGTATCTAGCTCTGAATTTTCAGATGCGCATATAGTACCTGGAGTAACCAGAAAAAAACAGAAGATTATAAAGGAATTATGCGAGTTTCTTTATAATCTATTATGCTATTGAGGGGAATAGGAGGACACAGGTGACTTGAAGAGTGGAATGGGAAAGATGCAGCCAGGGCCTTTAACTGAGAGGAGGTTAAGACAAAAGAAGAGAGAAAAAGGAGGTGAAAAACCACTATGGATGTTGGAAAAAACCATAAGGAATATTTCTGGTTTTTCTTGTAAGTTTACTTAAAATTATATATAATATATATGAGTAAATGTAATATATATTTAGACAAAAGAAGTTATGCTACTTGGGCTGACAATTTTCCCTTCCAAACCACAGATTAACTAACAAAATCCCCAGCACCAGGCATGGAAACCATCTTTAAACCTGTTGGTCAGGGTAGTTGTCCAAGAGATTTCAAAAAACAACATAGGCTATTGCTGTTGCCTTTGGTGGCCTTCCAGAGGTTGAAGGCAAGGCCCTATTGCTGCAGATGTCTCTTACTTCAGACATATGACCAGGATGATCCTAGCAGATTTGACCGTGTCACAGAACCAGAAAATACTGTACAAATAGTCAAGGGAAGGAAGTGATCAGTAATAGGTCTATCTATGAACCACAACAATGATCAGCATGGCATGATGTCTCTAAGGTTGCAATAGTGGTACTCATAGCAACCAACAGCTGTCTAATTGACCTTAAGGCCTACTCAATGGGATGGAAATCACATCTGGTACTGGAAACTTACCTAACTTTTTCCGGCTACTGAGGTCATGGATCTTAAAGCACAATTCCTAACTGCATTTTAAACATCTATCCTTATATTCACAGACAACTCAGTCCATCATATAAGCTCCTCTTTGTAGCAGATTATCAGAGAAAACCACAACTAATCAACATGCAGAGAGGAGGGGATTACAGGGTACCTTGACCTAAGGATTTCATCTACAACACAACTCCTAGACCTAAGGCTCAGTAGCATCATGGAAGATGGCCAGAGAGATTTCAAGACCTGGAGGACCAGGAAGTCAGCTGTAGGACTGAACTAGAGAATGACAGAAAAGCTCCACTTTCAACCTCAACAGTATGGCTGCCTTAACAAGACCTCAAGAAGCACACCACCAAGACATGCTAACAAGGGAGGGAGAAATCTCCTGGAGCCCCACCCCTAGACAAGGAACAACAGGCAACTAAGGAATGCTGAGACAATTAGTCATCCTAGGAAGGAACCCTCTAATTAGTTACCCAGTTCAAAGTAGTCAGCCCCGAAGTTATTTGCATACAAACAACACTAAATAGACTCAGCAGATTGCTTGCATATTTGTGAATTTATACACATATGTAGGATTTAAAATTAAAGAAAAAGAGGCTACTATGAATTTTAAAGGAAGTGAGAAGGGTACATGAAGGGATTGGAGGCAGAAAAAGGAAGGTGGAAATGGTATACTCATATTTTATTTTAAAACAATAAAAATGTTTTTTAAATAATAAATTACTCCACTAAATATTTTATGAATAGCTAAAAGATTAGATCAAAGGCTCTAAACATAAAGCATCAATAGGAGATAGCAATATAGAACCATTAATTTTACTCATTAGATCAGTACACAGTACAAAGGTATATCAAAATATTACACTGTATCTTTTAAGTATATACAATTATGTGCCAATAAAAATTTTAAGTGCTTAATGTGGAAGATATGCTCTTTATTTGATTATCACATATTATGAATATGTATAAACTACCACACTGTGCCCCACAAGTGTGCACACTTATGATACAAACCAAAAAGATTACAATAAATGTTTGAATAGGTTCATATGCTAATCTTGAAATGCATATTATGCAATGTATATATACAATGTTTATTAATCAATACATTCAATTTTGTTAAAACAGAAATGCTATCCAAATGTTTTACAGATTCAATGCAACCATAAAATGTCCAGCTGAACTTTCTAAGAGCAAACAAGTTAATCCGAAAATTCATGGGGAATTGCTCAGGATAGTGCTCAGGACTGCCAGAACACAGGAAGTGCTCAGGACTGCCAGAACACAGGAAGTGCTCAGGACTGCCAGAACACAGGAAGTGCTCAGGATAGCCAAATCACAGGAAGTGCTCAGGATAGCCAGAACACAGGAAGTGCTCAGGATAGCCAGAACACAGGAAGTGCTCAGGATAGCCAAATCACAGGAAGTGCTCAGGATAGCCAAAGCACAGGAAGTGCTCAGGATAGCCAGAACACAGTAAGTGCTCAGGATGGCCAGAACACAGGAAGTGCTCAGGATAGCCAAACCAATTGTGATGAAATGAACAAAGCTTTAAATTACCATGTCAAAACTTGCTATGAAACAATGGTAAACAAGAGTCAGTGGCACTGCAGTAGCAGAAAGGCAAGAGGGCAGGACTGGCTGTCTATAGATGGACCTGCCTGTAGAGCACAGGGGACTAATTTCAATCAATGGTGTAAAACCAGTCAATGGAGTGAGAAGTTGTTATAAAATAGTGCTGGTATAGCTCTATGGCTGCTGGCGAAAGAATGAATTTAAATGCTTATTTCATGCTGTATATGAAAATCAATTCAACATGGATGAAAGACCTAAAGGGAAGAACTAAAATATAAATCTTGCAAAAAGTACAGGGACAATTGTGCATGAGACTGAATTTTGTGATGGATTTTTAGATCTGATATCAATAGTACCAGAAACAGAAGAACAAATATATGAATTGGATTTCATAAAATTGAAATACCCATTATTCAAAAGACACTATGAATAACAAGACAATATAGAGAAAGGAAGAAAACATCTATTGATCAATCTGATTGGAGACATGTATTTAGAATATGTGATGCATTCTACAACCCAATAATAAGAAAATAACTCAACAAAATATGGATAAAAGAAATATAAATTTCACCAAGTATACATATATCACTAACAGAAACATGAAGACATTGGCCTCTAGGATACAAATAAAAGTACAATGAGATGTCACTTCTTACCAAGTATAATATAAAGAGTGAAAAACTTTGGCCATGTTCATAACAGCGAGCTGAGGAGAGACTGGAGTATTAACCCTGCATGCAGCAATGGAAAATAGGACCTTGGACAAGTCCATCAATTTAACACTATAACTCCATCAATATAACTCTATCATATAACATAACAATTCTATGCCTGAAAGTATATTCTCAAAAAACTGAAAACATATGTCTACACAAAAATATGATTATAGTCGTAATATTCACAGCCGCTATGGGGTGGAAACAGCTCACACATTACTGACAAGAGGCTAAACAAACTGTGGCATGCCCACATAAGAAGTACTAAAATGTGATATTGTATAAGCCAACCTTAAAACATCATTTCATAAATATGAAGACTCCCAGGGTCAGAAATTAGGTGAGTAGTTTCGAGGAGGAAGGAGAAGATTAATGAGAGACAGGCTATGGACATGGGGAATGCAAGTGCTCCAAAACTTCCTTTAATGAGCACTGCACACATCTGCATTTCTGTTACTTTCTGGAAAAGAACTGATGGATGAACCAAATGGTATGTGCGTTATCTATTGGCCAGGCTGTTCTAGCAAAGAAAATCAATGGACTAAATGCATGGATCTAAATGTGGACGGTCATTAGTAGGATCCAAGGTCTGAGACAGTAGGCATAGATTTCAGTCATGCAGATGTGAAAGGCACTGTAAGGGAGTTAAAAAGTTGGGAAAATACACAAGAAGTAGAAGAGGTAGATGCAGAAGGTGCACTTGAGAGGGCCAGATCCCACTGGAGAAGAAGCCCTCAGAGTCCTCTGCATTGAGCAACTAAGAGAAAAGGACTGGCTTACGGATCTGCAGCAGGCAAGCCTCTGCTCAGAAGACTCTGTATCCAGTGCCCTACCTCAGTGAAAAACTGGGTCAGTATTTCAGATTTCCTGGGGACACAACTAGACTAAGTGTTCTAGTATTACCAAAACCTATAACACAGAAGACGCATCCCAGCACATAAGACTTCTGTAGTGCTTTTCATAACATTAAGTTTAGAAATAATAGATTATATTTATAAAGCTGTGATTTAAAGTTAAGATAGCTTAATTAAATAAGTAACATAAGCGTTTAAGACATTTTGCTTGTTTGTATTGTACATGCTTCTTGTCAGGCCTTTGAAATACTTAGACTTAGAAAAGTGAATACATGAATTATAACAGAACTTAACTGTTGAAGGAAAGCTAATTAAGCAAAATTGCAAATGAGGCTATTTAAAAATCTTAGTCTGGTAAGCCTGAGTTAATCAGCCACTAATAAACAGAGTGCAATGCTATTTGTTTTCATTTTACTGTATTTATATTGATATTTATAGGTTTTACTTAATTTCTTAAGGAAAAGTTGACTTTAAATACTTAATACTATGTAACTGTTGAAGTTCACAATTGAAATATACTCTTATATTTAAGAAAAATGCCCCACTCAGACTTTCCTAAAAAACAATCTTTATGTAATTTTCTTTAAACAACAAATTTATGCTTTTAAGTACAGAAAGTAAGACCAGGGGAATCCATGTTGTTTACTGATGAACACTTTGAAGTGTCTAAGTGCCAAGCAAAGCTCTAGTGGTGGGGACGTGGAAGTAACCAGAAGATAACAAGTCCCTGCCCCCGGGCTTGCACATTGGTGGGACAACCACAGTAATAAACTCCATTATGCATTAGGTAGCTTTTCTAAACCTGTGTCTTTATATCCTACACGGAGGGAAAGACACCAATGTGACTTAAGACACAGATTTGTAAGCCAGGGCAGCTGAGTTCAATTTCTAGCCCCCACATATAACAATTCTGATATTTCCATGAGTGACTCAGCTTCCTGGGCTTAAGGTTTTCATTTGTAAAATGAGGATAAAAACAGAGGTCTACAACGGAGTTACCACAAAGTTAAGAAGATTAATAACTGTAAAGCACTTAGAATAATGCCTGACACACAGAAAACATGATGGTTATTCTGCTATAGACAATAAGTTCTATGAAGGAAAATATAGTAGATTAAGAGGTGAGGGAGTGATGCCTGGAGGGAGAGAAGGAAGAATAGGACCTGTCTTCCTGATCCAAGACCGGGGCATCAGGAAGGATGGTCAGCACACAACCAAAGCTGGTATTGTAAGCAGAGGGAAGCGCAAAGACTCAGAAGCTGGGACAGGCTTGATGACTGTGAAGAAAGAGCATGGGGAATTGTGACTTTTGGCTTTGTTCAAAATGCAATAGGAACTAGGAGATACTTTTGATTTGAAAAGCAGCATGATCATATTAATGAAGACACCTGGCCCTTGAGTGGCTCAAGCAGGACCATAAGAAGTCCAGACAGACCATAAGTACTGGACAGTTTTTATGCCCCTTTCCCCTTATGAATGAGAAACAGCAGTGACTTGGACAAGAAAGGTAGATAAGAGGAGTAGGGTGGACTCCTTATCATCCTGTAGGAAGACCCAATGGAGAGCAGTAGGAAAAAATTGAGAATCCCAGAAGCACATTATGCTTCCTCCAGCCAAGATCTGACGTTGGATACAGAGGTAGGTTTGGATAGACAGTTTGATTTAGTTAAGGCTGGAGCTTTGTCATGCAGCTCTGATGAAGAGACTGAATTGAAAATGTACACAGAGAAGGAATTATCAACATGGAGCACGGAATCTAAGCCAGGTCAGTAATCTGAAATTCCTCATGGGGGGAGAAATATTTTTAAAATAGAATGTTCAGAATCTGGACACCTTAAGTTAAAGACTTTGGAGTATTGGGTCCAGTAACATCAGTGTCACCTGGGAGCCCACAGGAAATGCAAAGTCTTGAGCTCCACACCCTGAGCTGAAGCACCCCAGGAGACCTCACACACAAAGCATGGGTGAAAGTCTAGGTTCCTTCCAGAGTACTAGAGCCTTGGGTGGAACAGCAGACAAAAGCAGGAAATCCAAGGACCTGGGAGATCAGGAGGGTAGACATGCTGCCTGTGTGGGAACCAAAGCCATCCAAAGCGATGACTGAGTGGTGGAGAGATGGTTGAGAAAGGTACAAAGAACGAGGCCAGAACCCTGGGAGGAAAGCAGAGGATTACAGCAGGGTACATCTCCCATGTTGCCACAGGGCTGGGGTCTTTTAAGGGGAATGACAAGAATACAATGGTCCAGAAGCAGAATTTGCAGTCAGGGGTATTTGAGTTTTAAAAAGCTACCATCTGAGAAAGCTTCTGGAAGAAGAGTGCCCTCAGGGCAGCCAGTGTGGGTTACAGAGTGTAATACTAACACACCATCTGACCCACAGCTTTTAAGGTACCAAACACACTAGAGGGAGCAGGTTTTGTTTCTTAAGGTTCTCTTCACAACTCTAAGATGCTTTGCAAATACCAGAACCTCTAGGCAGGAAATGCTTTGAAAGCACTAAGTTTATTTAAAGTATTTTCTTATGTATATGAGCGATACATCTATACAATTTAAACGCTCAAGTTATTCAATGACAACAAATTTTTTATAAGGCCTTTAAAATATTTTATTTAGATATGGTGGTAGTGGTGCACACCTTTAATCCTAGCACTTGGGAGGCAGAAGCAGGTGGATCTTTATGAGTTCAAGGTCAGCCTGATCTACAGAGTAAGTTCCACGTCAGACAAGATGACACAGAGAAACCCTGTCTGAAAAAACCTTGTTGCCATGAGTTTAGCATCTTAGAGAGTTTAAAAAACTCTCATCTAGCATTTTAAAAGTATCAAATTACTGAAAGCTACCTGTCATGGGCATGTCCTTGTAACTCCAACACTCAGGGAGCTGTGGACCGATGGTAACTCATTGAGACCAGCTTGAGTTGTTACAGAGAAACTCTGTCTCAACAAAATAAAACAAAAAGAGGCAAAAAAAGTAGCTAGGTCATGAGAATGCCCATACACAGCAGATGTTATTATATAGCCACTTTATAGAGAAGTAATCAGAGGCACAAAGAAGTCTGGTTAAGGTCCATAAAACTCTAAAGAGGTGGGGAAACCATTTCTGGATCCAAACTAGACCATCGCTCTACAGTGGAATCTATGCTGCTATCTTCAACCCAATATTTAAAAGATATGTAAGAATAAACAGCAAACACCAACCCCCCTGCCTTTATTACTCAGAGACTTATGGGTATCAGAAACCTTAGGTAGCTTGTGGTTGCTCCAAAGGTACACAGAAGTCAGTCTCACTGTAGATAAAAGGAATCTGCCCCTCATTTAAAAATAGCCTTGGAGAAGCCCACATCATTATTATCCATCACAACTGATTCCAACATCAACTGATTCTGCCTGACAGGATCCCTACCTGAAGACCTAAAGCTTTGCTGCTGCAATCAATCCCACATTTCTTTTGTGGAGAGTCCTATGAAGACTGCCCTGCTGGGATCTGAAGTTTGAAATCCATCCTGTTCCAGGGCATGTTCCCTTTCTCTGTTTTCTTTCATGCTCCTGACGCTTCCTGTACTGAATGGATCATCACATTCATTAGAATAAGTATGAAATAGATCAACTTTAGTTTGTTCCCTCATACTTTCTTGTCTTGAAGGGCTGGTGGTATATTTATCAAAGGATGTGTGGAGGCAACATCCTTAGTGGTGGGAACAGAAAATTTCAGTGTGGTGAGTTCTTATGGACAAGCACCAAGGAGCAGTGCTGGTTATGGGTCTGGGTCTCAGGAAAGAGACTCCAGGAGTTCTGGCTAAATGTGTATGAATGACCTAAAATTACGACGAGGACTTACGATTCACCTCTACCTGTGCCATTAGCTGACCACCACATGAATATGTGCAGTAACTACATTAACTCAGTAAGAACTCAGCAGCTCCTAGATTGGGGTATTACCACATGTCTCTTGGGCTGAGAACTGATGTTTACCAAAAGAAAGCAATGAGGATAATGTTCTACTCACACAGATTTGGCTTGTGCCTATGCCATAGGCCAAAGTATGCATGAGAGCTTTAAATTTACAGTGCAGTATCCATTAGAAACCCTGGAATTCCTGCATTTTTTTTAAAGTTCAGCCTGGCTATATAGAAGTAAGTAAACTGAATCTGAGACATTCACCATCACAGGACACAGGTGCATGACAGTCTGCTTAAAAATGCTATTATCAGACCCCTAGCTACTTCGCCAGTGCACTCCTCAATGTTTGATTAAAATTTATGAACACAGAATATGGTTCAGCTCCTTAGAGTCTGCCTAGCTGGCAGGGACCAGAGTCCTCTAGCACATTCACAGGAAGTTAAGGTCTTTGGGGTTATTCAAGCTCTGGTCTGAGGCCCAGCCCCTCAACCTAACTTCCAGGTAACTAAAGTTGAGGGTTGCCTTAACTCTCTTAGCTTCCAGCTCTGAAGCTGATGTGCTGGGAAATGTGCTTATTTGCTAAATTTTCAGCCCCAAAGGAGCATTTTTATTCATGTTTCCAAAGACACCATACTTCAGTGCCGCAAGATGTCATTTTGTCGTTCATGTCTATATTTTATACATAAAGTATAAACTTTGCCTACTGCTCCCTATGGTTCATGTTTGTCCATCTGCATGTGACATTGCCACTCCCTGCTCAGGAGGCAGGAGATAATGACTTCCATTTTTAGGGGACAGTGAGCATCAGGCACAGTAAGTCTGTTTTTGTAATGGAGCTGACTCATGTGTAGTTTATACACATGCTAAATATGCCTCTAGGCCCCATGTATTAGGGCTTAGTCCCAACATCATTATTCAGAGGTGATGGGAACTTTGCCAGGACCTAGTGAGAAGTGTTATGAGGACTATGCCCTTGACGACGACATTGGGATCCAGATAATTTTCTTCCTGTCTTTTTCTGCTTTCATGTTGCCATGAATTTATCAGCTTATTACACTGGACCACTGCCCTAAAGAAACCAGGTCAACTGAACAGGGATTGCAGCCTCCAAACTGAGGGCCCAAATAAAACTCTTCTCATTCACATTCATTACCTTGGATATTCTGCTACAGTAAAGGAAAGATTGATAAAACTCATTAGAATGATTACATTTTATTATAATGCTGAACCATGCTATGTATGATTCAACTGTGTAAAACCATGCACAGAGATTAACACAACTTAATCACCGAGCTAGGAAGGACGGGCCTTCTTAGCCACCTCCTTCATTCACCACATTAGTAAGCCAGAGACCTTTATGAGGTAGATCGGTAGCTAGCTGGACAGACAGACAGACAGGCAGTAGACAGACAGACAAAAAAACAGGCATTTTCTACCTCATTTCTTAGGAAAGAGGTTCTTAGGAGCCACAAACAAAATCTCCAGTTAAAGACATCATAAACAAATTGTATCTTTTTTTAACTTGTGAAACTTTACAAGAAGAAAACCAAAGTAAGCTTTAGGTTAGGGATTCAAAACTTTTTTATGTAATATATTAATTTATTATTTATGAGTGCTTTTATTTTGAGAGGTCTCACATTGTTTCCCACACATTCAGTGGAACTTATTATTTAACCTAGGATCCTCCCGCCTCAGCTTCCCAAGGCTTATATGTGAAATCAATACACCCAGCTCTTTTAAATTATCTTCGTAAAAAGTATGTAGTTAGTATTATCTATGCAACAAACAAGTAATGTGTGTGTGTGTGTGTGTGTGTGTGTGTGTGTGTGTGTATTTCACATTTCTTCTTACTTTTTATCTTTTCAGTAAAATTTAGGACTCATGGAGCCTATAGAGATGAAAGTTCAAGTAGACTCAGGTAGACTCACTCCACAAACATAGTCAAAGGGGATGTTATTTCTCGTTTCAATGTGAGAATCAAAGTTCCTTTATTTTCTGTGACTTTATAACATTCAAATCTTGGTTACCCAGATATTTTTAGGGAAAAGAAACATCACTTCTTCATTTTTATCTAGGCAGAGTCAATACACAGAGGACCTGTTTTCAAACAGACTCGTCTCCCTCCTTAGGTGAAACGTCTCAAAGCTATTCCTTAAGAAGCTAATGGAAGTAACCACTTGAGAATGGTGAGGGAGGAGGTAGCCCAGACAGGACCGATGCAGGCTCACCTGACAGAGGTAAAATAGAAGCCGGCTTCAGAAGTGTCTCATGGAGTCGCCAATGGTGTGTAGGCATCAAGGGTAGAGAAGAGCAGCAGGCGCTCCAAGTCTATGAGAGATTGCTCAGCAATACTCTTGTTTTAGCTTTCTCAAGATTACACGGAGGAGAGAGACCCCAAAGTGGATAAAGTCTCACCACTGCTGCCCCAAGTTCAGGTGCTAGTATAAACATTTTTCAATAATGAATGTGTCACCACTTGGCAATGTCAACTCTGTTGCTAACTGAGGCTCTCTGCTAGAAATCACATTCTCATCAGACAGGTGCAAGGGGCCACTGACTTTTAGGGGGATGGCATAAGGAGAGGTCATCGACACTTGCTCTTTTACGTCTGTTTCCTTTGGCTGCTGCATGCATCTCCCTGGCAGTCTCTTGCAGATTGGGTCAAATCAAAACGAAGAGTGCTTGCACGTGACCATTTATTTAGACCAAGTTATGGATGTTTATTATTTGTCAAAGTCACAGTAAGCTTACTTTTCACATAAAAGCATTAAAAAACAAATACCAATATGATCAATGTCCTAAAAAATACTGATAGGATTGGCACAAACAATACCAAAGAAGTGTTTGGGGATGACATTTTGGGCAAAAACCCAGACTTCTGTTTGCCACACATCAGATAAAGATTACCTTAATTTCTAACAGTCATTAATTCTTCACCTGGGAGGCAGACATGGCTTTGCCACAGCACCTACCCTGCGTATACCTTCTGCATGCTCTCTTTTCAGTCTGGCTGTCCTGCCTCACCATTTGGCCTTATTAAATACTTTATTCCAAAGTTTCTAATCAAATATTTTCTTCTCTACAAAGTCTTCTTGGGAATAATTGAATGACGTTGATGTTGGCCTCTCTCTAAGCTGCATGCGTTCTTACTTAAAATTTAGCAAGCTGACCCTCTTCCATTTGAATTCCCAGAGAGCAAAGAGCATGCCACTGTTACATCCCCATAGCACCTAGGAGTTTTCTATTTCATTTTCTGTCTTGGACCTGTATAGAGGATCAATTCACATCCTTGATCCCACTGTGTGATTATCTTTAGGAACAGGTCTTAATGTACGTCAAGACAAGGCTCTACTTGAAAGCCTTTTGTAGCCTCCTTAGTAAAGTGTATCATTTAGTTTGCACCTTTTTTAGGGCTAAAAGACAGACGTGTGTGTGTGTGTGTGTGTGTGTGTATACACACACATATATCTATATTTCAATTTAATTAGATGTGACACTGTGATTAAGAACGAACCTTGAAATTAGCAAACAGCTTAGCCTCCGACTCCAGTCTAGCCATTGTTGAATGGTCACTGGCTTTACTTCAGGTGTTACACTCAAGGACAAGCACAGAGGTGCCAGACAAGCCATGATCCCTGAGCAGCTGAACGTAGATTAATTAAAATGTACTCCATTGTGATTTAGGAGAGTTAGGAAAACAAACAACAACAAAACCAAAAAACCTTGTGATTGGTTGTTTCTGGAGCGTCTCCATGGACAAGACAGTCATTGAATACCAGCTTCGCTCTGGCTCATATGCTGGGTCCTGGAGACCTGCAAACTCCTCTGTACTTTATTTGTTTGCACACGACTGCTTTGGCCTTCACAGAAATACATCTTTCCTGTGTCTTCAGAAGGCTAAAGGGAATGAGACAGTTTCTTAGGTGTCTTTTTCCATGGTGCTAATTCCATTAAAGAGAGTCTTCCCCTCATGACCTAATCACCCCCATAGAGCTCCATCTCCTAAGACATCCCATTGGGGGTAAGATGTCAACAAATGGATTTTAGGGAGATAAATGCTGTTTCCTAACTTTTAGCAGTTGGACATGTTTACACAACCCACTCGTACCTGAACATACCTGCTTTTGCAGTCAAATTCTCCTCTAGGAGTCTTACTCTCCCTAGCAGACTTGTACACAAGAAATCTCCTTAAATGGTCCAAGTACTAATAACATGACTGCTTTTGTCAAATATCAGTGATTAATACTGTTAATAAAAATCTGGATAACATAAAAATCTGGATAACATAATGGTGATTCCAAAATTTGTTTCCTTAAATAAAAGACCCCATCAAATTTGATTAATTTTGACTCAAAGTAGGCAAACTATAGGCACATTCTATTTACATGTAATTTAATTATCTTTATGTGATTTGACCTATTTTATTTAGTTTTTTAAGTATTTTTTATATGTATTAGTGTTTGTTGCCATATACAAGCACCATAGGCATGCAGTACCTGCAGAGGTCAAAAGAGGGAGTCCAATCCCTTGAGACTGGAGTTATAGATCATTGTAAAGGGTTATGTGGGTGCTGAGAACCAAATTCAATTCTTCTGTAAGAACAGCCAGTGCTCTTAAATACTGAGCTATCTTTCTAGCCCTTAAATGTTATTTATTTTAAGAACAAAATGCATTGGTTTGTTTTTGGCTTCTTTAAACACATTTACTTAAGTATGGCACTATGTTCATGTTATACCTCAAAATGTCTACCTCTCCAGTAAAGATGATTCATTAATCATTGATCTTTCTTTCTGTTTCTGTTTCTCTCTCTCTCTCTCTCTCTCTCTCTCTCTCTCTCTCTCTCTCTCTCTCTCTGTGTGTGTGTGTGTGTGTGTGTGTGTGTGCGTGCGTGCTTGCGTGCATGCGTGCGTGCGTGCGTGTGCAACTAGGTATGATTAGATCAAGGATATCTATGGTACTTACAGAACAGATTGCAAACTAGTTGAGACAACTTCAGCTTGTACTAGAAAAGCACAGAAATATGCAGCATTTGAAATATCAAGAACTTTGAGAAAGGAGCACAGATGTAATTCCCCACCACATCTCAATATATCTAAGTATGAAAAATTTGTCCATCAAAAATGAATAAGAAGAAAGAGAGACATTAGTTTTCCAAAACTTGAAAACTGCCATGAAACAATAGTCTTTGGTGCCAGGGCAGGATGAGTTACAATAAACTAAATATATTCCTCTCTGGGAGATAACATGGAATGAAGAAGGAAGAGAATGGAACTGAATCATGACTGTAAAATGAAGATCTTATCAGTCATGCTCAACATTAAAGCCCTGCATCCCTCATAAAAACTTTTGTGTGAGCACATTCTTAATGCAAACATGCCATCATAACTATGACAGTGTCCCAGATAATGGGTACCTCCATCAGACCACAGGCCTTCTGCCTTCTCATTTTCAGGAATAAGTATCATGTTTATGAAGAAGGTGGTAACATCCAAGAAGTACAGTAAATAAACATCACAAGAGGTTCCTACAGAGACTTCTTAAATTTACAATAAAAATAATTAAAATTTAATTGTATAATTTTCCCTTTTCCCTTTCCTCACTACAACTCCTCCTAAGTACCCTAGTTACAAGCCCTCCCTTCCCCCTCAACTCCTTCTCAAATTGGCTACTTTTTTCTTTGATTTTTTTTTACACACACACACACATAAGAGAGAGGAAGACAGAGAGAGAGAGAAAGAGAGAGAGAGATCCTGTTGAGTCTGCTTGATGTTTCTTGGGTATATATGACTTCAGGTTATCCAATACAAAGTTCTCAGCCCTCCAGAGATTTTTTTTGCAAGAAAACCCAATGCAGACCATTGGGCTAGTGAGTTTTTCCTATACTGAGACGTATAGGCTTCATTTGCCACATGGCAAAGGTGATTGTGTAAAACCCCATTATTTATTAACACTAAAATTAATGCTTCCCTTATCACTGCGTGGAGAACAGGAATAGAGCTAGCTCTTCACACATGTGGAGATGAGTCCAAATATCACTCTTGCAAGACCAGATTACTTTCCTAGTTAAAGTCATTCTGCAAATTTTTGATGACTGGAAGTTTCATTCCCAAGACCTAGTCCTTTACATTGTCCAGATTTTAGATTTCTTAATAATTCAGCAATTGTTATAAATGCCAAGGTCAGTGGAGTTACAACCTAGAAGGCTAGAATCCTTATGAGATCAGAGCAAATGTTTCTTATCATCCTGTGTTAGGTGGGCAAAAGATATAGATTTGCCCAGCAAGTACAAGAAATGAACGAAGCAGGCATCTCATGGGCACTAATCTCTTGGATGGCTTAGGACACTGATTAACATCTGTATAAGCTACTTGCTCCTAACATCACTTGTACCAATGTCCATGTTTGGCAACCACCAAACATCTAGATTTAGTCCTAGAGATAATATTGTTGGGAGGGAAGACTCTTACTTGATGCAGGAAGATATAAATCCACCACCTAATCTCCCCAAAAGATGTATAATGCCACACTCTGCTTGCAACAAAACAGAACCAGTAGTGGCCTCTATAGTTCAGGGATCCATGAATGTGCACCATTATAGGCTGGTAAAGAAATATTCTAGTTTTTGCATGCTGCATACATCCCTGCTACTCATTCTTTACTCTCCCTTCAGTCAAGGCATGCAAAAACCATTCTTAGCTTGTGCACTTTTTCAGAAGCAAGGAGTAGCTGAGATCTGGCCAAGGGCTACATGGTTTATCTGTCCCTCAACTAGCTAGCTTAGCACACTGAAAATAAAACTTTCATTCCCTCAGTTTCTGCTGTTTTCCCCTCAAGATAAGAAATATTGTTATACAGAAGAAACAAATTAAGACAAAAAACAAACCTGATGAAATTTCTTTTCAAAAGTAAAACCAGATTGAGAACTATGTGTTAAAATTCTTCTCTTTCAAAGCTCCCTGGACTACTTAATGTGGTTACTTAAAGACATTCTTAAATGAGGGACAGCTGATAGTTTAAACCTCATAATTTTTTTTTCCTCCAGAGGTTGTGGTGGGCATTTGAAAACATTCTTTTTCAGGGGAGTAGAGCTCTTCTGAGACATATTCTCCTTATACTATATAGTCTAGGCTGACCTTGAACTCCATATGTAGCCCATTTTGGTCTCCTGTCAGGCTCCAGAGCGCTGAGGTTATAGGCACACTCTCTGACAACCAGCCTGAGACTCAGTTCTGTGGACAAGAGGATCAGAACTTCCCTGGTGCTCATAACAAGAGCCACACCAGATTGCCTGTTACTGCTGCCATACTTGGAATTACACACACAGGATGCTGCGGTCGAGTGCAGAGGACACAATGGCGATAACCTACAACAGGCAGCTTTAAGAAATAAAAGGGAACTCTGACTCAGGGTTCTCACATCCATCTGGGTATTTCTCACTGCTTTCGGGGCTCTGTCACTAAAACCTTTAGAACAGGATCCCCTCTGTCTTCCCTTTGTAATTCAGCAATGACTCCAGCTGTACTGAGTTGAGAGCCCTTGAAGCCACAGCCAAGATAAAAGACAGAGGAACTCTGTCTGAAGTCTGCGTGCTCCAGCAGACGAAATAGAAATTCTTCGGACTGAATGCAGGGCCATACTTCAAACAGAGCTGTACCATGCCTGCCACATTGCGGTGAGGCCTCTTACTGACCATCTCAGAGGGAGGCTTCAGATTCTCAAGACCAATGTGTCTGCAGTCTTCACATTCAGCATCTGCCGTTGCCAACACTGCTTCACAGGCATTTGAAATTAGCACAGAACTCTTCATTAAGCCACATTAACTTACTAAATCAAGAAACTAATTACTTGCAAAGGAGCCATTTTCTAGAAGATGATGCCACTTTAACATATGCCTTTAACATAGATTCCCATTAGCGAATCTCATCATAAGAACCCTATAGAGCATAATTTTGATATATTAAGCCCCTCCATCTAATAGGCTTCCTTCTACCTGATTGGTACACATCTGTGCAGAAGCATTTGCTCAGAGATCCTCACTGGGCTACACAAGTTGGTCTTATTGATGACCTGGTAGAGAACATGTACATCTGTACATGAATAAGTCTGTTAAAGAGGGTCCATGGGGATCAAGATGGCACCAGGTAAGGCTTTTCTTTTCTTTTCTTTTTTTTCCCACCAAGGAGCTTGATGGAACTGCAGGGTTTTTTTCCCCTCTATCTGCCCAACATGAAGGACATAACTAACATTTAAAGAACACCAACAAACTGAACTGATCTAACTTAATAGGACTTCCAGGAAGGTTTTTTTTTTTTTAAATCACATTTATTTACTGGGAACAAGGTACATACCATGATGTATGTGTGGAGACCAGAGGACAACATGTGTGCAGTGGTTATCTCCTTCCACTAGGTAGTTTCTAAGGATCAAACTCTCAGTAGTAAGTGCCTTTATCACTAGGCCATTTCATGGGCCCCACAAAAAGGTTTTAAACACATACCACTGGCTACTGATTATGACAATAATCTTCCTTGTTCTACAGACCACATGAAACATTTCCAACATGGCATCTTCATTATTTTTCCTGTCCTTTGGCTGAAACTGCTTTTATCTTTCTTTTTGTTTTTTTTTCCAAGGTAAGATTTCTATGTGTAGCTCTGGCTGACTTGGAACTTGCTCTGTAGACCAGGCTGACCTCAAACTCACAGAGGTTCACCTGTCTCTGCCTTCCGAGTACTGGGATTAAATGTGTGTGTCACCACTGCCCGGCTCTTTTTCCTATCCAATCATCAGTTACCACATGCCTACCAAATACTTGCCCCATCAAAATAAACCAATGACCTTGGATAGGGCTGCAAGATGAGGGATCTGGATGATATAAGAAATGATGCGTAAGATGAGTAACATAACTATCCCAGGTTATTACAAAAACGAGAGTCTAGCTAGGAATAGAAAACAGCAATGTGAAGTCTCACTTCATAGAAACCTCTGATTCTTACAATTTGTTTTTAAAATAGAGTATTATTTTATGGCTGAACAGTATGATATTTTTCTGGATATCACATTTACTCTACCCTTTATCCACAGAAGAACATCATTTTACTCCATGTTATATCTAGCGTGAACAGTGCAGGCGATAAGTCAGATAGAGTAGACAAACACCACATGTTTCCTTTCATACATGGAAGATAAAAACATCAACCTGAATGGAGAGAGAATGACAATCACTAAAGGCTTAGGAAGGTGTAAGTAGCCAGGTTTCAAGGAAATTGAACTATAGATAACAAAACACAGATAGAAAATATTAGTTGTAGTGTTTCATGACATGAGGGTCACTATGATTCACAATAATTTACTGTATACTTAAAAACTAGAGGAGGGCACATGAGCACTTTATGCACCAAGTAGTGATAAAGAGATGTAAACATTCATTACCCTGATTGACAAGTACATATTATATAACTGTGCTGAAAATGACACAGTGTATCTCATAAATATGTGAAATTATTCTGTTGATCAAACTTCAGAATAATATTTAATACGGAAATATGAACTCCTCAATTTTCTCTTTAGGTTATATACATGTACTATCTGTGCTCCATAATTGCGTATAATTAAAAAACAATGGAGACACAGTAGGCATATAAGCATAACCACAGTAGGAAACACCATCTACTCTCAGATATATGATACATTAGAAATTCTAAGGACAATGTTGGTATTGCTTTGTTTAAACCCTACTTTGCTGAATTAACAGTATACTAACTTGACTCTACAGATAGGTAGCCAAGCTCTGTTCAAACACAGAATGCTTATAACGTCCAATAAGTATGATCACATAAATTATTGGAAACTAATTTTTGTT
>PVIU01005819.1:0-108584 GCA_004026605.1 Ondatra zibethicus
TTTTTTTAAGACGCTGACTTACTGAGATCAAGCATTCTTTCTTCCACATGTCAATACCTTACCAGTGCTTTCTGTTAGCTTTTAACATATTTGCTGATTTAATGAAATGGGAATTTATACCATCTGCTTTGAAATCAGGGGAAGCTGTATTAAGTAGCTGCTTCCTGGTATACATAGTAGATCACTGAAACTAACACATTATTCTTCTTTTTTAATTGTTGAAATATAATAACTCTACTCTGAGAATTTGCTAACTGCTTATTGACCCTCAGTAAACCATGGGGCCTCACAAGTCCTTCCATATGTATGAGGAAGTGGTGACAAATCAATCTTGAGAAGATAAATAACACCTACAATGTTCTCATGAGTTGAACATCCACACCTTGTACAAAAAAATCCTATGTCATAAATGTCCCTTCCAAAAATTAGGTCTTTTAGAAGCAAACACTTTAGTCACATGTTGTCCATGCCTTGACCAGCTGTGAGTCTCTTCCTTAACTGCTGCTCTCTACAAAAGAAAAGAGTGACGACAAAACTAAGCAATGGCATTGAATGTTTACAGATTAGTTCGGCAGTGTACTCACTGAGCGCACCACCATCAACAGCGCCTCCTTGAGGGCTCCAGCATCACCAGCCTCCGGTTCTACACCAGCTTTGCAATACCAGCCACGAATTCACTATAGTGGAGGAGGCCCCAAGTTCAGCATGAAAGGATTGTTTACTCCCCAAACAGTCACTTCACTGTAGTGTTGGTGGGTGCATTGTGCCCACTAGATCGTTACGGTAGCTCATGGGAGCCACAGAGTAGTAGGGCCTTTGATTCCTACCCTGGAAGTAGGAATGTAGTGGTAAGGAAGCTAACCAGTGGGAGGAATCTTTCAGGTAGATTTCTTAAATCCTACAACCTAGGTATATGGTACTTACAGTATTAATGTCTGTTTCTGATAATAGGGCTATCTAGGTCAGTGAGTACCAAGGGGATTGGCAACACCTTCATACAGTATCTTACGTAAATACATATGATACACACAAATGCACACACACACACACACACACACACAATGTCATGCCTAAAATTCTATGTGAGAAATAGAAATGACAAATGAAGGCAGAACACATAGTTAGATATACAGAAACAATACCTGACTTCAAGTCATGACTAAGAAAAATGGACATCCAGTAAAAGTCAGTGAAAGGAAAGGACTGGCAATGTTCAAACAAACAACGATATCAAAATGCAAAAAAATTACTCAATACTCAAACTTTCATATTACAAAGAAACAGATTTATAAAGAATATAAAATTAGACACCTCTACAGAAGACCCAAATTCTGAATAAAATTCTGAAAATGAAAAATCAGAGCATTTGAATATTACATGACTTCTACAAAATACTAAAGGAGAAACATACTAATAGGAAATTTGGCAATGATATGATCAGTCAGTTTATGCAAGAAGTTATTTGAAGTCCAATAAACATAAAGCTACTACAAAACCACTGGAAATTAGAGAAATGACATTAAAATAAAATGAAAGATGGCTTCTCAGCAATTAACTTGTAATTAACTAATGTTTACAGAGTCCTAGAAAATCAAGTGTTGTGGGTTTGTAGAGAATTACCTGTGCATGTCTGTGGGGAGGCAATTTGGGACAGATAGTGGTAAGAATAAATGTGACCACATCTGGCAAATTTGAAGATGTTTATATTTCACAACCCAGGCTTACTAACCACATTTTAAATATTCTTTACATATAATCAAACAAAACACTCAAAATGTTTCTTGCAATATTTTTTGGAATTAAAATGGAACTAAATTTTAGTTACAAAATGAGCAACTAAACTGTGGCTTTCTTACCCTTAGAATATAAAGCAATTCTTTTACAATTACTGAAATGGAGACATAAAAAGACACAAATTGCAAAATTATTGATACACCATTTAACTAAAAAAGATACATTTGTTATGATTATTTGTGGCATTGTAGAGAAATTTTGAATTATTTTCATATATCTATGAATATATATTCTTATAAGAGAACTTTAAAAGCTAGTGGAACAAGAGTTATCATTTGTTTCTTGTAAGGACATAAATCCAAGATGAAAAATTTTGATAAAGACTGAGTATAGTAATAATTGTATGTTTTTTATACAAAAAGATATCAAAGACATGGAAAAACATTAATTTACATTAAATGCATAATGAGTAGATTCATCTCCTTTAAATTGATTTTCTCATTTGATATATTTCAAAATTATACCTTATATACAATGTAATATAATTACATTAATTAGATTATAATACATTTAAAATATAGTGAAAATACTATACATTACATTTTCATAGGTGGCATGTTTCTTTGTGGTAGTTTCTAGTCCATGATCTGTAATAATATGATATTTACTATTATAGGCTTTATCTTTTTAATTTCTCCTATTTTATATAAAACTGCTTTGTAAATATGGACAAATGTACTCAGATATGCCAATTTCTCTTAACTCATATGCTTGACGAAATATGAGCAGGTTTTTCTCATAGAGTAGACACATTAATAGAAATTTAATATATCATCTCTGGTGAGCTCAACAACAGCTGGCCTGCATTCTCAGTGATTTTCTTGACACTAACAACAGTGTCTGGTACACGTATGGGCTTCTATAAATGAATTAGTACTCAGGTCTTGTCTGAGGAGCTATGAATCATACAGTTTATGAGAAATCCACATTGTCAAAGAAACACTATCTTCTTATAAATTAAAATTTTAAGCATACACAGTCAAAATTTCAGTTCATGTGCATTATTATTGATAAAAAAAAAAGGACCTATGGATTAGTGGCAGTAGAAGAAAGTGGGTAGCGATGGTTTTCTCTGAATGAAGCTCTTCCTTAACACAAGTATGAACCATGGAAAGAGAGAGGTACTGGGTACAACAAATTTGAAGCACTTATGGGGAAAGAGAGGCTGTTTCCTGTTTATACAATGTTCAGTTTCAAATGGTTTTCATAGAAAAAAGAAACTAAACTAAAGAGGGTTTATTTTAGGTGAGAACACATGAGCTCATGCAATTTGCCTTGGCTTTGATGTGGATACGTTCAGAGACCTGATACATCTAACACGTCAAGACTCTGTGAGTCAGTGTAGAAATGGTCTTAATCTTGTTATCAGATGGAGTTATTTTGGGTGGCATATATTACCTCTTCATCATTTTTGGAACAAAGTTACAAAGAAAGGGAGACAGTAAATTACGTGCCTTAGAAATCAGGGCACAGAAGAACAGCCAGGAAAAATCAGCTCACTCTGAGGCTTTACCAGAATAAATTTCTGAGTATTTTTACACAGGAATATAACCTCTGGGTGATGCCTCTGACCATTTCATAGACTTTTTATCTGTTAACACCTATATTATTTTAATCGCTCTTTGTTTATATCTTCCTTTAATATTTTCTCATGATAATTTAATGAAAAAGATCAAATCCCAGGTTCTCAAATAATTTCAGAATATGAAAACAGTTCTTTTTATATTGGCCTTCAAAGATGATTTTAGGACATAATGTAAGAATAGGTTTTTAACATAATACCTCCAAAGATAGATAGAAAGTTCCACTAACATTCTACTATTTTCTGAATGCATATTTGTGTTCGATTGGAGTCTATGTGTGTCAGAGGGGCTGAGAAGGAGAATTTCACTGTTGATGAGAAGAAAACAGCAGCTACATCTGCTAAGTCCTGTTTCTATAAAAAGCACACCTGCTAGCCCGCTGACGGGAGGCAGACAAAACTGCAGTGGTGAAAGATTAAGGCCAGCTGGTGTTTTTCCAGTTGATTTGCATTTCTGGAGCTCAAGGTGATTCCCTTTATTTTTAACCAATGTTGATGACTCAAAAAGTTGGCATACTATAAGGATAATAAAGTTACCATCTTCAAAGTCCTCAGAAATCAACATGAGAAAAAAAGGCACAAACAGAAATGATTAAGATCCAAGTGGTTAATTTGCAATAATTGCTATATGAATGTTTAGCATGTTGATTGACTCTTACTATTTATAAATGGCCTGAATGCAATCTTTCTCCATAACTTATTTTGGAAGGAGACATGGCTGTACAGAAAGAAATTATATCCCTACATTTAAAGAAAAGAAATTTTAAATTAAATGAAATAGAAATTTTCAATTTAAAAATGCATTTGGTTCTAGGAAAACGTTATGAATATCTATTAGGAAAAAATATAACTTTGTCATAATTCTATATCTAAGGTACTATATAGATAACTTTGAATCATTCCCTTGATAGTTATTCTCCTTCATAATGCAAACACACAATACCATTATATCAAGGTTTAGACTTAAACTATCTCTTACGAGACTTTACAATTCTACCTTAATACTTTCTGAAAGATATGTTTAATTTATCATTTTTTTGGATACTTAGAGAGACCATGAGTAGTTGACCTGTGCTTATCAGAGTTGAGTACTGTTTTTAATTGTATTATCTAATATATTAATGTAAACATTAATTGAGGATCTTCCTCGACTAAACCTTATTTTTCTTAACCCAGAATCCACAGTCTCTCGCAGAATGATACAGGATTCCCCCCGTCTGCTGTTAAAATGATTTTATTATCATTTGTTATCAAAGAAGCAGTCTTGGACTATGGCAGAGAAGAACATACCAAGGCAGGAAATCCAAGCAGAGATAAAGGAGGCAAGAAGGTGGACTCAGGCAGATGTCATGCAGTTGGCCAAAAAATAACAGGTAACAAACCACGAACCTCAGGGGAAAAATATAAAATATTAAAAACGGACACATTTATGGTATAAGAGCTATAAATACACCTGAGCCATTGTTCAAACAGTGCTGGAATTGAATAGTTTGTGTGTGATTATTCGGGTCTGGGCAGCCGGGAAACCAAAGAACAGTCTCCTTTTTTCTTCCGAAGGACTGGTTTTGATTCCCAGAACCCATATGGTGGCTCACAACCATTTGAAATTATAGATCCATGGGGTCTAATGTCGTTTAGCATGTAACTAACTGGTGCACTTATATAAGCAAACAGAATACACAAAAAAATAATAATTTTTAATTTCTTGAAAGAATAAATATAGGGAAAGATGTCAATTAGTGCCAGAGATCTTGTCTAGTCTATGCAATAAGGCCCTGGCTTGATCTTTAGTATCACATATACACAAAAAACCTTATATTCTGTTGATGCAGCTTCTAGAAAATGTCCAAAAATGTCTTAATAATAAATCATAAAATATGAAAAGAAATATATTAGTTAAGATTAAAATGAACAAACCATATGCAAATATACACTAATATTTCAAAATACTAAAGAGGAAACCTTTATGAAAATAATGCAAACCACCTCACATTAAATATCAGTGTCACTGAGTCTAGGATGCATTTATATTTCCTATGTTGAGGTAATATATAAATAGAGTCCACAATTTTTTAAATATTTATATAATGTTCTGGTTTTACCAGTTAGAAAATTGTACAGCTTATTTCGTTTTATAATTGATAAGTTTAATTTAACAATGAAAGAATGGAAATATATTAGAGGCTCTATATTAAAAATCTCAAGTAGTCAAAAACATGGATGATTTTTTTATTTCAGCAACTTATTTTACCTGATATTAAATTTTACTATACACAGAAAATATAATGGCCTAATCTCAGCAAACCTAATTCACCTCTTAGTTAATTTTATATATGTGTATTCCATGTTAGATTGCACAAAATATCTTTCAAAGTCATATCTATATCAAATTAATGGCATTATTTCTATTTCAAACATGCCTGAAGAAAAAAATAGTGCTATGAACACATTATATAAAATATTTTGCCAGCTACCTCTTCTGATGCATATAGATATCTTCAAATTTAATTTATTTTTAAAATAAAACCCTTGTCAAAAAAAATGAAAGTTAACTGCAGAAAAAAAAAACTTTGAATGAAATAAAAAAACAACTTTCCAAAGAGTGTTGCTCTAAAATAAAATGGTTGACATACAAACATAACATTTGTCTGCAGAATTAATTCTTTTAGTGCAACTTTATTTCAAAATTCAACCAGTGGTATTTCTGGTATGGTTTTGACTGGGTAGGCACAAACTTCAGTGTCACATGAGTCAACGTTACTTTGGAATATGATAACTAACACCACTTCACGGTATTGCAGCAAATGTAACATCAAAAGTTTGAATATTTAATTCATTTAATTTGGAGAAGACCATATGATTGTAGATTAAAACCTCTTCCCCTACTTCAAAATGTCAAATAAAAATGCAAAGCTGCATTTATTTAAAACAAAGATTTTCATCATATACTGGTATGTATTATATGTCTATTATGTTTATATACTTAAATAGAAATTCATCAGAGAAAATTGAATTGGGATGAATTTAATTTGAATTATATTAGGAATTAAAGGGTAACAAATAATTTTTCTTGATACTTGTAGGTTTTAGACTTGGTAGATGTGAGTAATGTTAGATAGATAGATAGATAGATAGATAGATAGATAGATAGATAGATAGATAGATGATATATAGGTAGATAGCAGATAGTTGATACAAAGATATTAAAATAAATGGATCATCGATAGAGTAGATGGTAGATAGATGATAAATGAAATATAGATAGATGAGAGTTTGAAAGATGTGAGATGTTGAATTCTCATTAATTGTAAATGAGAAAATATTAAAATATTGGAATAGTTTTAAAGCACTCTGTGAAAACCTCCAAACCATATTATCTGAAGAATTGGGACAATTTGCTTGGATGGAAAGTAATTTAAATTGCAATACTGAGTCTACAGTGTTCCTAAGCTATAACTCAAATGTCATTTACACTCAATAAAACCATGACTTCCTGCAATATAAAATTTAGCTAGTAATCAGATGAGTATGTAATATACTAATGAGCCATTTCAAATGGAATATATGTAAATGTGTATTAAGGGATCTATAAAAATGAAGAAGATTGTTTGGAAAGGAATTTTAATGGTTATTAAGGAACCATTTTTGTTTATTAGGTAAATAGATTTATTAAAATACCATCAATGTATACTGCTGACAAGATTAAAATGGGAATATCCTATAGCACTTTAGTGAAATAGACACATGGGCAAGGTTATCTTACTAAATTAGCTTCAATAGCAGTTTGTCGATTACTCGCCCACTAAACCTAGAGACAATTGTAGAGCTTCACTCTTGAAGACAGAATAAAGCTTTCATGCACACGTAGCAGCTTTCCTTTGTGCAGTTCACTCTTGGACACTGACGGGTACCATGTCTACTGTGAGCAGTGCTAGAAGAAACATGACGATGTAGGTGATTTTATAATTTGCTTCGGTTTCTTCAGGTATATAGTAAAATATTATATTGAATCATAGCATAGTAATGAACTTTTTGAGGTACTCACTTATGATTAATCAAAGTGTCTGGATTAGTTACAACAACTTTGTGCCCTGTGCTTACTATAATGGGTAATTTGTTTTTCCTTGGCTAGAGCCATTCTACTGGAGCAAGCAAAAATCTTAGTGTTATTTCAATTACATTTCCTTGCTAGCTGGATATTTTGATTATTATTTTCTTGTAGTTATTTTCCATCTGCATTTCTTATTTTGGAAACTGATCAAAAATTTTGCCAATTTACTTACTGGATTATTTAGTTTTGGCTTAATTTTAATTTAGTATACTTATGTTTAAGCACTTTACGTAGTCTAAGATCACTATCCTGTGCCAGATGATCAGCGGGCAAGGGTGTTCTCCATTCTGTATGCTATCTCTTCATGTGTATTTGCTTTTCCTATGCAGAAACTTTAAAATTCAATGCAACCCTACTTGTCAATGCTTGATATTGTTGTCTGAGCTACCATATTCTTACTCAGAAAGCCATCACCTAAGCTTATATCTTGAAGTACTGTTCCTATATTTCCTCTAGAATACCCAAGGTTGCAGGTCTTACGTTAAGCATTTTGAAACATTTTTAGTTGAAATTTGTGTGAGAGATAAAACTTTTGTTTCATTCTTATACAAATCCACACCCATTTTTCCTATTCTATATTGTTAAAACCTGTCTTTAATCAAAATGAGTGCTCTCGATATATGAAGTGATAAACTCAAAGGTAACATTATCGAACCTACATAGCGATAGAATCAACACAATTCATTGTGTGTAACTGTGTGAAAAGGGAGTCTTTACGTTGGAACTAGCATCAGGGGTAACTTTTATTCAATGTGAAAAGGAAGCTTAAATCACTTTCTCAATTTAAGAAGTGTGATTAAATCAAAATAAAACTATTTACTTCTGGTGTGTGACCTGAATAGAGTTGTTAATTCATCTGCAATCAAATTATGAGAAGAGCAAGTGGGTTATAAACAACTTAATGCAGATGTTCAACTAAGAATATAGCAATGATTTAAGCTACAATAATGCCTCAAAATAAACTCTTGTTCAAATTTTAAAGTGACAACCTAATTTATGTAGATAACTTCAGGTCTCCAAATTGTATAGTAAAATACCAATGTAGCATGAGTTCTAATATGTCTTAGAAATAAAACCACCAAGTCAGATATAAGGGAAAATTCTAAAAGATCAGAGAGATGAAGGAGCCAAACCACTGCCACCTTACCTCTCAACTTCCCAGCCGAAAACAAACTGAGTTCTTGTTTCCTCCTGCCTTGTCACTTCCTCTCCTGATCCAGTCCTATCACACTTCCTGTCTGTCTGTACAGACCTCCGTACCTCTATGGTTAGTTAGTGGCTTGCTCTGTCATCTGATCTTTAGGCAAGCTTTATTTGTATAAACAAGATATTATCATAAATAAAAATCCTTACCTTAGTTCCTTCCCTCAGAATTTTATTAAAATATCCAAGGAAATCCAAAGTTTAAAAAGAAAATTAAATCCTTTAACAATCCATAATTGTAACAGAAATAACAGATCCCTTTCAGGAATAAAATATGTGTATATTTGTTATAAAATATATTTTACCACCAGATCAGAATGAACAAACTTTGGAAGCCTGATTTTAAGTCTTATTCCTCTCCAGAAGTTGTGACTAGCACAGATGTTTAGGGAATCTGAGTTGGCCTTCCCAGTATTAAGACTGGGCATGGAAATATAGGATTTTCTACCCAACTTTCATTTTGTTTTATGTTTTCAAGTAGAATTATGAAAGAGAGACAAAGGTATATGAAGAGAATGTTACACACCTAAGCAAACAGATGGCTACCAGGTGTAGAGGGCTTACCTTCAGTGACAGGTAAAGGTTTTGCTGGCCTTGATTTGTTTTGAAGGAGCAGTTCAAGGACACTGATAATCAATACTCAATTTCAGCAGGGGATTAAAAATACAATGAGACTCCCTCCAATGGGAAAATGTTGTATTTTAAAAACTAAATTAATTGAAAAAATACAATTAGACTAAAACAACAAATGAAGTAAAATGTAGAGATGAAAACAGCATGGACAAGAAATTCTGGTTGATACTAAGTAGTCATACAAATCCACTAATTTTTACAAACCCGACTATTAGCTATTGGATATAGTAGCATCCATGATGACTTCGGAAACAGTAAAACATTAAATAAAAAATAAAACAAAATCAATAGTTCAGCAGTTTCAAGAAACAAGATGATTCCTGCTGTGAGACTTGTACAGAGTTGGATTTGATATAAGGCCAGATCAGAAAGTTGGTGATTGGCACGTTAAATATTCCAGACATATATAAGAAATAACATAGAAAAGAAGTTTGTGTGCTAGACTCTTCCTAGGCTAACAATTGCTGATAATAGAAGTATAATTGTTTTTAGAAGTTGAATTTCTGGTTTAATTTCTAGAAAGAAGAACAAAAATCAGAAACCATACACTAAGGCAAAGCAAGAAAAGTTAAGCAATTCTGAGAAATCAGCTAAATCAGGACAATTGAATGTGTCTATATCTATGTATATATGTGTATGTGGATATGTATAAGCATAGGTAATACAAGTGCATATGCAAAATGCGATCCCATACAAATGTAAAGTGATACACAATATACACGAAAATTTATACTAGCCAAAGCAATACAGCATTATAGAATAAATCTGAGTTTTGTTTCTTTGTTAAAATTCAGTGAAACCCAGTGACATGACACAAAAACGAAACTGAAACACCTATCTGAAATAAAACAGAATGCTGGTTACAATACAGGCTTCGAGACCAATATAATTTTCTTTTAAGTAATTAAAAAGCAATACAGACCCTGCTAAAAGTATGAAACAGTAATAAAAGGAAAAACTATTCTATTTAAGGTGGGGTTAAAAGTCTGAAAGTTCAGGAGTTTAGCATAATCCTCATCAGAAACGCATCATCCAGCAATTGATAGGAGCAGATGCAGACACACAGCCAAACATTAAGCAGTGCTCCGGGGAATCCTGCAGAAGAGGGCAGGAAAGGATTATAGAAGCCAGAGGGGACAAGACACCATAAAAAAAACCCACAGACTCAACTAGCCTGGGCTCATAGAGATTGACCTGACCACCAGAGAACTTGCATTGGTTTGATCTAGGACCTCCAAATGCATGCTATGGTTGTGCCGCTTGGTCTTCTTGTGGGACTCCTAACAGTGGGAGCAGGATTGTCTTTGATTTTTTTGTCTGCTTAGGAAGTTTTCCTTCTACTGTGCTGCCTTGTCCAACCTTAATACAAAGACAAGTCTTACTGCAACTTAATATGACACTTTTGGTTGGTATCTCTGGGAGGCTTGCCCTTTTCTTAAGAGAAATGGAGGTGAAGAGGATGGGGGTAGAGGGGAGGTACTGGGAAGAGAGCAGGGAAAGGAAATTATAATTAGTATGTAATATATGATAAAAGAATAAATACAGAAATTAAAAAGGTCCAAGTTGACTGTTAACAAATTGAATAATTTGGGTTTATCCAATAGCTATTGAATAAGCCATGTCATGATATCAAGTGAAATTCCAAGAGACAGAAAGCAACAATTGATTTCTAGGTCAATTATTTCCCTTATTTTTTAACATTAACTGACATTTATATAACTAAGGTCTTTTCCCAAACTATCACTGATTACACATTAAGTTAAGTGGAAAACAAGAGCCAAGACCACTTTGTCTTTATCATCACATTTCCAGCTTTATTCATTTAAAATCATCCACATGCAAATTTCAAGAGAGATCTACAAATATAACCAGTATCTTTTTAAATAATTTATAAACATTCACACAAAATACCACATTTGTTAATAATCAACATAATGGATTTCTAAAATATGAACCTTTTTTTCTAGATCAGAAAGCATGTTTATTTGTTCACAAAAGTGGCTGTAAACAAGATATAAATGAGGAAGGGCAGTGGTGTGAAAAGTCACTATGTAGGCCAGCCCAGATCAATTGGGTTAGAATCACTGGTGATGGATATTAAGTATAATTGATGTAAAATATTATTTTCTATTATAGTATATATACAAAACTGATGGTATACATTAAGCAAATTACATTTAACAGCATCATATGGCAGCCATTGACAGGTGAGTTGTGCCTCCACCAGGCAGTCAACTTGAAGTATTCTTTGCCTTCCTCTTCTTACTCTATCTTGTCCATTGGCAAAGTTTAGTTACATTTTTTTAACATTTCATCTCCATATTCTCACCTATATTCATGAATCTCCTTGAATCACTGTATTGTAGGTATGCCACCTGTATCCTGCGGGGACTTTGGAGCACAGATTATATGTTTATTTCTTTATCTTTAATATAAGGCCAACCCTGTATCTATGTATTAGCTCTCATTTTGCCTTGGTTTATTTTTGAGAATGTTGTCTGATGATTGCCCCTTCTAAACATTGTGTTACCAATTTTTCCTAGTCAATAATTATTGGTGCTATGGGAATATTTATATGTAAACAGCAATAGCTATAACTTTCTTTAAAGCATCTTTGTTTTCATGCCACCTTCCCCTATAAGCCTCCCTCCACTTATCTGCTTGCTTTCATAGAAACTACCCAGATTTAACAATAATATGTACAATTCTTTTTCACTGGTTGTTTTTGCTCTGCGAACTTCCTACAAGCTATCTTCCATCAACAAGGCACTTACCCTCACATATTCTTCAAACGGCTCTTAAAACAATAATCGAGAACTTCCACATTAGCAATTCACTCATTATATCTGTAGACTCCATATTAGTTAAGCTTTCAAGTTGATGTAAGCATCTGTTTGTTAAAGCACTTTCCTTGATTGGTATATTGAATTATCTGTCTTCTACCATTTCTACCCATGTTACTGCTACTACATCCCATGCTGTCTCTGTTACTCTAGAGTTTCATCTCTGAATTCTGAAAGTTGGAGTGCTCCATAATTCAAATATTATTTCTATGCACATATTTTCTTGTCCTAAAATAAAGAAAGCCATCTATAATATGTATATATATATATATATATAATCTTATAGATACTATGTATTAATAATCATTCCAAGGATTTCTCCCATTGCATGGATAAATCATTAATACACCGATTACCAGACCTGTTGGTCCTAAATTTTAATCTTATGCATCTTGAGTTAGAGTTTTACCAATTACCTTAGTCTGGTGATACAGAAGAAAACATTCTATTAATTGACATATATTTCAACGTCTTTTATTGCCAAGTATATATTAATCCTTCAATGGATTGTTATCTGACTCAAGGTTAAAACCAGACCCTTTACAGTGTGTGCAAAACTCTACAGATCTTACCAACCATTTTCACTTTGGGGACTAACTCTCCTCTCACAATAGATAAATAATCACAGCCACAGCTTAAACTACTTGCAATGTGTTAGCTTTCTATAAACGTCACAAAATGCCTCAGATAATCAAATTATGAGGAGCAAAGATTCAATAAATATATGATAAAGCCTCTTGTTTTTGGACCTGTGATAAGGCAGTACATGATGTCAGGAGTACCAGATGAAAAAAGATACTCACCTCAAGGTATCTTCAAAGAAAAGGGAGAGTAAGGGACTATGTCCCAGTGTGTACTTCAAGAGAAGACCCCCAGTCACCTCCTGCTATGTATATTAGCTCTCACAGATTCTGACTTCTCCATAGTGCTAGGGTTTGGAAAACAAATTTTAAGACATGACCTTTGGAGGACATTTAGCATCCAAACCACAGGATGTTTTCTTCTGTCTCCTTTCTTCAAGATATTCACATATGCCACACTATAACTGTTTCAGACTTCTGAATATATAATGTTTATTATATATATACATACACACACACACACACACACACATATATATATATATATATATATATATATATATATATATATATATATATATATAAACTCTGAATAAAGTAGCAACATTCCACAACTCTTGTCCCATATACAGAAGGATATGGGATCATGAAGTGATTCCCACGGAATGGAAGCACTCAGCCATAATTCCCATACACAAGAAGAAGGACAAGCTGGATTGCTTAAGTTACAAGGGCATTAGTTTGTTGTACCATAGCAGCAAGACCTTCCCCTCCAATATCCTCCAAAGGATCAAGGACAGAACAGTGGAAATCCTAGCAGAGGCCCAGTGTGGATTCAGAGCTAATAGGAATACAACTGATCAGATCTTCACTTTGAGGCAACTGGCAGAAAAATACAAAGAATTTGGAAAATACTTATATGTCTGTTACATCGACTTCAGGAAGGCATTTGATAGCATTTGGAGAAAAGTACTTTAGAAAACAATGAGTATTTATAGGTACCCAGAGAAATTCATAAGAATACTAGAAAGGATACCTGAAAGGATAATTTGCATCTGTCAAAGTCTGTGGAGAACTAAGTGATCAGTTTAAGACAATCGTAGGATGTTGCAGGGATGCGTCCTCTCACCACTACTCCTTAATATATTCCTGGAACTAATAATAGCAACAGCCATGGAGGAAAATGAGATAGACGTGAAAATATGTAGTGTGTGAATCGACAACTTGCGTTTCGCTGATAATACAGCAATATTTGCTGAAAGTCCAAATGAGCTGCAGGCCATGGTAAACAGAGTGGTAGAAGACAGTGAAAACCTTGGTTTGAAAGTAAACATCGAGCAGACAGAGATACAACACATGGGAAGGGCACACAAGGATTTTAACACTGTAATAAAGAATCAGAACCTCAAGCAAAATATACTATGGCCAAGGTAACTGTTAGGAGGCAGGTTTTTGGGGGGCTTACTCTTTCAAAGAATTATAAACAGACAGGAACATGGCAACAGGCAGTCAGGCTTGGTGCTAGAGCTAGAACAGTAGCTGAGACCTTACATGCCAATTCGTAAGCAAAAGGAAGAGAGAGAGAGAGAGAGAGAGAGAGAGAGAGAGAGAGAGAGAGAGAGAGAGAATGCAAGCTAACTGGGAATGGCATGGGATTTTGAAACTTCAAATCCATTCGTAGTAACACATCTACTCTAACAAAGCCATGACTCCTAATACTTTCCAAACAATTTCACTAGCTGGGCACCAAGAATTCAAATACATGGGTCTATGGGGAACTTTCTCAAGGGCTGCATGACAGGAAATAGTCTGTAGGTTCGATGCAAACATCACCAATATTCCAATGAAAGTCTTCACAGAAATAGAAAACAAAAATCTAACATTAACATGGAAACACAAAAGACCACAGACATCCGAAAACAATTCTAAGCAAGAAGACATAACCAGAGGAATTATGTTGTCTGACTTCAAACTATACTTCAGAGCCACAGGGATGTAGATACCATGAAACTGGTGCAAAGCAGACATGTAGATCAAAGGAACATAATAGAAAACCAAGAATGAATTTTTATAGCTATACAGACACGTCAAAAAAAAAAACCCACAAACAAATGGTGCTAACAAAATCAGATATCTGCCTGAAAAAGAAACTAGGTCAAATTCACGTTTCACAAGAAAATCAATTAAAACTATCAGGTAACTTTATTTAAAACCATAAACATCTAAAGGAGGAGAGAGAAACACTTCAGGATATAGGAATCAACAACGCATTTTGAGTAAATCCCCAATAGCACAGGAAACAGCTCTAAGAATTGATAAATGGGCACTACATGAAATTAAAATACTTCTGCAGAGAAAAAAAGATTTTTTAAATTTATGTTTAAAGACATTGTTCCCATGGGAGCACCAATTGTATTTGCTGCAGAATAAGCATTTTAGAAATTTTGGGTTAAGTAATTGGTACTAAAATAATGTTCCATGAGTTATCTGTGATTTTTTATATTACATTTTATTGGTTTTTGTATTTAAGTGATTTTATGGGTTTCCTCACTACATTTAAAAGATTGAATCATAATTTATCATTTGTGACTTTTGCTTAAATATTTTAGTATACACCAGACTTTGATTTTAAGTGTATTTGATGAAATTTCCAAATTACAAAGTAATTATAAGGCAAAAATTCTATCAAAATTGTTTTTTCCACTTATGTAAAAATCCCACATAATATGAACAAGTGTAATAAAATATATTATGTGGAAAATATCTTTAATGAAAAATGTCTGAGACCTAAATTATGAAAATTTGGGAGGCCAGACTGGTTAAAGGTTTACTCTACCATGTCTGGTCAGCTCTCTCTGAGCTCAGCCAAGATGGAGGTCTCCCTTCCCCTCAGCATGGGCTTCCTACTCTCTGCCTGAGCCTGGATGTGCAACTTATCTTAGTGGAGACCTTTGAAAAGTCCCATGAAAATGCTCTCCTCTTGCTGCCACATATGGTGTTGTATATATTCTTGATTCCAAAACAACTAGACTACAAAAAGTAGAATTGATAAATATACCTACACACATGGATGTGCATAATGTATTAGTATATATAAACATGTACATTCCATAGTGTATCTATATTTGTGTAAGCATTCAACTACAAATATTATGCTCGCCTGAACTTTATGTCATTATTCTTAAGGTTCCATTGAAATTAAAGATCCCAATCCCAAGGATAAACTAAGCATAACAGTATTTCTACAGGATGCTAGGAAATCCACAGAGTGTGCTCACAAGCTATCGAAGTCATCTACCATCTTACCATACTGATATTACATGGTAAAATCTCTAACCTAGAGTCCTTACTTGAGGAAATATCTGTTCTAATCCTGAAGACATCCAACTGATGTTGTAACAAATTAAATGCCTTCTATTTTGTATTTTGAAATTTAAAATGCCAAAACTACATAAAAATATTTTAGTGAACCAATAGTAAACATGCTTTAGCTAGATTTTTAAATTTAATATAATGCTGAAATTTCAAAACAAATGCTCATATTATTAGATATTTCATACGTGTGGAGATGATGCTATTGACTTAAAGTCCTTAATAACCTTAATACTTTACTTTTTTTTTTAAACAAAGGCAATGGTCAAGAAATTACATGTTTATTGCAGACAGCTTGAAGAACATATAAACCATGTTTTTTTCTATATTTTATTTGTGAATTGTCTTAGAAAATTGTATACACTGAAACTTGTTTTGATAGTAACTTGAAAAAGATTTATCTATGATTTCACCCAAAGTGCCCAACAGAGTAGATGCTTACTATTGTTTCTCTCTGCCATAATAATGGAAAATCAACTTCTTGACAATTTTCTAAGCATTAAGATAGAGGATTTTTCAGGATATGATATTTTTCTTCCACTCAATAATAAGAACGAAGTGTTTCTTGATCGTTGTTTTCATAAAAGGAACTTACAACCAAATTTGCAGAAATAATGTTGAACACATGAGAGTACAAATATCAATCAAGGCTTAGTTTCACCAATTTTGACCATTAAAATTACACCTGTATTTTAAATGTATCATAGCATAATTTTATTTGAGTTATCATGTCTTAAGATCTCAACATTAAGTAGCTGGAGTTATGACATAATATGACCTATTAAAGTGTGATTAGATGTGATATCTTTCTTATTATTATCTTTATAATGTAAGTAATTAAATTATTTCATTATATTCCATATACACATTCTAGGTTTTTTTACTATTGATATACATAAGCCACTGTAATTTTCAGGGATCCTTTAATTTTTTCTATTTGTATGCCATGTTTATTTTTCAAATAAAATTTGCAATTTTTAAATAAAGGGTACAATTTAGAAAAGCTGTTGCATGGGGGCATTTATAGCATATAGGTTATTAATTTTTAATAATAAACGTAACTCTATAAATACTTGCTCTATTTATTTCCTGTTGCTTTAATAAAACATCATTATGATAAACAACACAGGGAAGTAGGTGTCTTCCGGCTCACAGTTTCGGTGGATGATTATAGTCTATTATGCAGGAGCGGCAAGGCGGAGGCAACCTAGGAACAAAGCTGAAAGGTACAGTTCAAGCAGCCAAAAGAGTGAGCGGAAATGACAATGCAGCCACATAACGTCCAAGCCCGCCCTCAAAGATGGCTTCCTCCAGCAGGACTGTACTGCCTGAGCCAGCCGAAACTGCACCGTCACTCGGGAACCTGACACAAGTTTGTCAGACCACTAATTAAAAATAAAACCTTCAATTAATTGAATTTGAAGCAGTTCCTCCTGAATCCTAGAGTCCTCCAGCTCCTAGTCAGCATGACAAACTTGCAGGAGTCTAGCTTTTCCTACCCTCCTACATTATGAATTTTCTAGATCCCCACACTGATTTCGATACTGTAATCTCAGAAGTCTGAGCTTGGAAAATTGGAATGTTGTATCACCTGCAAAGGCATTAGAACCATAATAAGTAGAATCAAATTTAGCCATGCTACTAAAAATTCACATCATCTGTGGCTAATTAATTGCTTGTGCCCACACCAGCATGATTTCATAACAAGGACATTTCTCTGAACTTTGTGAGTGTTGAATCAGTAAAAACTGATGGACTTATTGATTTATTCAGGTCAGATGTTTCTATGCAAATTAAAATATGCAATCTAAAAATTAAAACTCTTGGCTCGTGCTTTCTGACATCTTTCTGAGGCATCTAATTTTGTTTGCTTCATGAGGATGTGACCTATGTGCTCCTGATACAGAGCAGAGCTACTGTCAGATACCTAACGCATTGTTTTTATTTTTATTATGCACCCTGTGTATATTAAGCATAGATGTGTGGTTTAATCATCCTGAGCTCAGACTTACCTTTATTAGGCTAACAAAAAGATCTATATTATTTTTGAGAAGCATTAATTTAGTCAATTTATATTAAACATATATTATCTAATATTCTAAGAGTAAGTTTCAATAATGACACTTCCAGCTATGTATTTTAGAAAGATCCTTTAAGAAAATGAAGACTTTTTTGCAGTATTCATAGGTAAATGGCTAGAATTATGTGATACTTTAAGGGAGGAATTAAGAGGGTTATTTGGGATTTTTGATTCAAGACACTTATGAGAAGAAACAACCCTGTGATGGATTCTCCATTTTCCTTTACTGGTCAGTATTTTCTAGGGAGTTGCCTCAGGTAGTACGGAAAGCTAATCACTTACTTCTAAAGCACCTTAGCTGGAACCCTTGGTCAGTCAAGCTGCCTTCTTAGAGGTTTGAAAGCAAGGAAGTCAGGACCGCGAGGGGTTGGTCCACCCACTGAGACAGTGTGCCTGATCTAATGGGAGCTCACCAAATCCAGCTGGACTGGGACTGAATGAGCATGTGATCAAGCTGGACTCTCTAAATGTGGCTGCCAATGAGGGCAGAATGAGAAGCCATCAACAATGACACTAAGACCTATCTCCTCTGCATGTATTATCTTTTTGGGAACCTAGTCGATTTGGATGCACACCTTCCTAGGACAGGATGGAGGGTGGTGGGCCTTGGACTTTCCACAGGGCTGGGCACCACGCCATCTTTTAAGGAAGCAGCGGGGGGGGGGAGAGCGGGAGGGGACTGGGAGATGGGGAGGAAATGTAATTCTTCTCTTTGAATGGAAAAATAAAAGAATATGGAAAAAAAAGAAAGCCATATCCAATGCTTAACCCAATCTGTTATCCAAGTCACATACATCTAATTCTCCACACAAAATCAGGAGGCTACTACTTCTCTAAATCCAGAGAAGTATCTTTTCCTTTAAAAGGTACAACAGAGAGAATCTTATAAATAAACAGTAGATTTCTTGCTGTTAGTCCCTTTTAGAACAAAAAAAATTACTAGTACTTTTAAAACATTCTAAAAGTATAAAAAAGTATAAATATGTTGAAAACAGCATAGAGCATGTCTTCATCATATTCATCCCCTACTGACTCCTGGCTCTACCACTTTTCTCCCCACTGGATACTGCCTTTCAGAGCCTCTGTAATATGAAGGCTATTACTTTTCATTTTGCCCCCATAGACCAAGTACACTCACTTTCAAATCAAATGCAGAATTGTTTCCTGCACTTGCAGATGGTAATTCAAGACCAAGCCTCAACAGATCACAGGTATAAACTTAAGGTCAAAAGTCTAAAACGGAATTCTTTTAGCAATCTTTTTTATGTGTCTTTTTGGGGTGTGTGTGTGTGTGTGTGCACGTGTGTGTGTGCACATGTGTGCGCATATATACATATGTATATGCATACATATTCATATATATATATGAAAACTCCTGTCAGGAGTCTTCCTTCATTTCTCTCCACTTTATTCACTAAGGTAAAGGTTCCTAGATGAAGCCAAATTTGCTTGTCTACCTTGCAATCTTTCTTAGAGGATTCCTTGTCTTCATTCTAAATACAATGGGCTATCAATCCCATCTCACATTTTATGAGTTCTGGGAATTGAGAATCCAATATGAGAAGACATTTACTAGACTTGTCATCTGCCCATGCCCCATTATCTTTTCACTTGACTGTCTAGACATTTTCCTCAATTCAAGGAATATTAGATATAAAATATATGCAAACTCAGTGTAAACCTGAGGCAATTCTTGAGAACAAATAAATTACTCGATGTTCCTTAGAATTTGCTGGAAAAGGAATTCATTGATGGCTGGGTTTAATGGTTACTGTTTAGGTTCTGCCATGATGGGATTATCATCAATCAAGCAGACTTAAGTACATTGTTAACACCTAATGCTGTGTATGTGCTTCAAACTCAATAGAGACCACCTGCTGGAATTCCCAACCCTCTGCGTCCAGCATGGCAGCTAATGCAACTTTTCTTCTGAAATATTTGTACCAGCTAGAGCTTTTTGATATGGATCACTCCCCCACATCCAGTAGAAATCTGTGGATGGGTCTCTGATTACAGACTTAGAAAGACATCTAGCATCACTGTCTCACAGTGTATTAATCAAAACAGACGACTTCCTCTCTGGATTCAACAACAGAAGAGTCACACTTCATAGTTCAATAAGAAGCTTAAAATGTTTTGATAACTTTTGTGGAGAGTGAACTGAGAAGGAAAGGGCTGTTGTGGAATAATCTTTTCGTACACTGTGAGCATGAGTCACTCAGATTAGTTTAATAAAAAATTGAACGCAACTTCTTTAGGGATTTTGGGGATTTTTAGGCAGTATATTTGGGGCAGAGACAAGGCAGGACAGAAGAGGAGGAATCACAAGGAGATACCAGGGACAAACAACAGTTACCCACTTGCCACTTTAATTACTGCTTCTAAAAGCTACTGTTTATTGTGTTTCAAAGAAATTAAAGTGGCATGTGGGTTCTTGAGCAGACGTGTAGAAAAGCAATGCAGAACTGCACTTCATGTATAAAGGCCGATGCCACAACGATTTATATGTAACAGTAAAGCATGCCAAGGTTCTGGGGAAATAAGGATATTTTTGGAATAACTGTTGTTTGCTCTAAGGTAATGATCTTGATAAGATCCTGAGCCTGGAAAACATAAATATCAAGTCAGGCTAACTTGTATTTGATACACAATGACTTTTCTGCTGAATTAACTTTGTCATTTTGAAAAAAAAAAAAAAAACGTTGTTGTGGGATAGCCTTCTTATATACTGTGAAGATGTGTCTCTGCCAAGGCATCTTCTGATTGGTTTAATAAAGAGCTGAATGTCCAATAGCTAGGCAGGAGAGGATAGGCAGGACTTCCAGACAGAAAAAGGAACTATCAGAATAGAGGCAGTTTTGCCAACAAGACAGGGTGGGAGTCTCATGTACAAAAGAGAGGTAACGGGCCTTGTGACATAATGTAGCTTAATATAAAGAAGCCTATGCTAAAGCCAAGCTTTCATACTTAAAGAAAATATTGTTACAAAATATAAGTTTCACTATTTAAGTTGATATAAACAAATAAGTTCTGTCAAAATATGTAGAATGGAGGGCCGGGCTGCTTGTTGGAGTTTCTGACCCGCCCAGTCCCCCAGCTGTTGAATCCCAGAGAAAATCACACAGAGAGTCTGCATTAGGTTATAAACTGATTGGCCCATTAGCTCTGGCTTATTATTAGGTCTTGTAGTTTATATTAACCCATTATTCTTATCTATGTCAGCCACATGGCTCAGTACCTTTTTCAGTGTGGCAGGTCACATCCTGCTTCTTCGGTGGTCTGGGAAGGACTGGGAAAGAACTTCCTTCTTCTCAGACTACTCCTCTTCTCATTGCCTCACCTCTACTTCCTGTCTGGTTTTCCCACCTATACTTCCTGCCTGGCTAATGGCCAATCAGCGTTTATTTAAATCATGATTGACAGAATACAGACAATTCTACTGCACCAAAAAAAAAAAAAAAGAATTCATTATAGTCTGATTCAACTTTCAAGGATGGTACTAGAATATAGATTCCAAAATATGCATTCATTTTTATTTTTTGATTGCAATGTGTTAATTTATTGTTATAGAATGAGTCTATCAAAGCCTCTTTAGCAAGCAATGATAAAGGAGTATATAATCACTTGGAAATACTGGAAACATTAAAATACTAGCACCGGGCATCAATTCAGTCAAACCAGTGTGGTGGAGCAGGTTGAAAACAAAAATTTAACATGTAAATATTTGCCACAAACAAAATTAAGATGCTATATAAAATACGCCATATCTAAAGTTGTTAATGACATAATACTAAAATTCTGCTGGCTCACAAACCAAAGGACCTAGATGAACATTGGAGACATATACTTAACTCAGAATGGAAGATTCGGAGACACTGGCTATTAAACTGTAAATATTGGGGATCTAAGTCATGAGAATGATGGAAACCCAGTTTTTTTTATAAATATGCATAGCTTATTGACTTCTTATTATTACAGTTTGAGCAAAGTTTATGACAGTTTATGGAAAGACTCTAAAGAGAAATCAAAGTGGATAAAACTGTTTAAATGTGGGGGAGGCAGAGTTTAGGGCTTCTTTTACAAAATCAACAACAACAACAACAAAAACAAGATTTATTAAAGAATTATTCCTTATTAAAACAGCAGCCAAGTGAGCTGTGTTCACTGCTTGCAAGGATATTGTACTTTGTTTGCCTCCACTTACTAAGATGTAACCAAACCCTGTAAAGCTCCTCCATAGGACTCCAGGGAAACTCCAAGTGTTTCAATTTAGAACCCCACTATCGGACAACAAGTGTACTTTGCATTTCAAGTGATAAAGAAGAAACCAAGTAGAGTTTTAAAATAATGGTTGACTTTAGCTAACTCATGTTACAGCAGACTGGATTTAAAAGAGAGCAAATTTGTTTATTCTAAGGAAAGCTTAGCATTAAACGTGCATATAACTTTTAGGGCCTCTGAGCTCTCTGAACCAAGACATTACCAAACACAAAGACATTGCTCAGCCACCCTTGGGCTGGCCTGTCAGAGGATTCCAAGGCCATGAGGACTCAATGTCTCAGTGTGCCCAGAGGGACGAACACTGGACTCTTAGGTTTATAGAATTGTTTTATTCAGATGACATGTCACCTTGGGTAAATTTTATCTTCTGTTTTTCACTTTAATATGTTTTTGTATGTGCATTTGTGTTTTGAAATATATTGAAGAAGAAAGTTTCTTTTTCTTCTTTTGGTGTGATCTTGTGAAAATGATGTCTCTAAAATAAAACTAAGATATTTTTGTGAATATTTAATTTTTAGGGAAACTTTGCCTATTTTTCATAATAGTTCTTCACCAGGGATTTAATAATGAGAGTGTTTTCCCAATGATTATGCATGTGGCATGATATATTTGACATTGTGCTATTAATTTTGTAGAGTTATTTAAGTTTCATAACTTCTAATGAATTATTATTAAGCTATTTCCTATGAAAAGGTTGATAAATTGAGAGAAGAAAAAGATGATTCAGCCCAAGGAAACAACATGACTTTAAAATATTTATGATAAAAATTAAGTAACTACATATTTGTCCTAGATTAACATACATTGAATGAGAAAAGAAAAATAAGATAGCTATGCTAAACTTAAATGCATCTTGTCTTAATAATATAGCCAATGGACTGGGAACAATTGACTCCTTATTAGATGCATAGATTAGTAATTCAAACTGGAGGAGATTTGTGTAAACAGCTCGCTCTTTTACCTATGTTATTGCTTGCATCATAAAATTTTTCCTACAGTATTTCCCACTTATTAAAATAATTCAAAACCCCTCTATTTCATTCCATAGGAAAGCTGAGTATTTCTACAAACAAGAGGCATGTGGGGTGATCACACACAGGGAGAGGGTAGACCCACAATATAAAATCTTTGTTGATACCACACACATCAAGAGGCCTTGGAAGAGTTCAGCAAACATGTAAGATTTCCCCAGGAAAGTAGGGCAGAGAAAACAAGTTTCAAATTAGAAAACCAGAAAAGCTGCTTGATTTTGCTTTTACTACCTACATCTGGAAGATCGTTGTTGTCATTTGCTTTCCGTGATGAAGATCTGGCCAGAACCAATTAGGGAAAGCAATGCTTCAAGTTTACAGCTCACCCTCCGTTAAGAAGGGCAGGAACTGAAGCAGGGGCCATAGGGAAATGCTGTGAACTGACTCCCCATGGTCCTTTCACCTTGCTTTCTTATACAACACAGGGAATACTTGCCAAAGGGTCACACCCCCCACAGCGGCTATGCCCCCCCGCATCAATCATTAACAAAATAAATATAGTATTGTCTACAGTTCAATCTACGTAGCATTTTTTTCAACTTGGGCTGCAACTTTCCCTATGCCCCTTCACTTGTATTATTTTGACAAAATCTAACCAGTCCAGTAGTTTCTGTAGATGACTAGGCTTGCTCTAACATCAAAAGGGGAGGGTATCTGTACTTCTATTCAGCACATCCACAGATGAAGCAAAGCAGTAAGTAAGTGAGAAGCAAAATCAGTCAGCACTTAAACGTAAAATGTACAATTGGAACCTTTGCTGTGAGAGTCAATTCAGTGTTGCTGAAGAATACTTTACTTGGAAAGATGCAAATGCTAACAAACTACAAAGCAAAGAGGTTATTCATCTGAAGAAGAGAGTGATTGAAATCCACCTTCTATGTAAGCATTTATTTCAAAAGACAAAATGGAAATTGTGCTTTAAAAGATAGTAAGATCAAATTTGAGTGTTAATACATGAAAGGGAGAATACAAATTTTAACTTTTTCATTTAAATAGATATATTGTATACCCTGCCTTGTATCTTTCACATTCATTGCCTCTTTTTCAATATTTGCTGTTGCATATATATATATATGTATATGCATATATGTGTGCGTATATGTGTGTTTACTCCTGAATATAATATGTTCATTCTGCATAATGCTATGTCTAATCTGTCTTCAGGGATGACCATATGGTGTTGATTAACCAATTGTTATGTCCTTCCCTGCAACCTTCAAGAAGACTTGACATAGTTAGAATACATTTTCATATGCATATATGCATACATACATGCATAGTACATACGTACATACATATGTGTCTATCACTACAAAAAAGAATACAGAGTATTTTATTCTTACTTATTCAGAAGGTAACAAATCATAAGTCATAGAAATGTTGTTTTTGGTAAATTCAATATGACACTTTTTTCTTCCTCTGATCTTTCATTCATTTCTAAGTTTTAATTAAATTAATTAACCAAATATTAAATATTTGTTTTTGATTTGTACTTTAGCTGTGTTTCAAACTTCATGAGACACCATTATTTTTTTAAGCATTGTATAGTACAGCCTTTTAACATGTTCTATGGTGTAGGAGATCCTTCTGTATTTGTGTTGCTTTCATTGGTTGAATAAAGAAACTGCCTTGGCCTTTTGATAGGGAAGAGCTTAGATAGGCATCAGAAAGAGAACTGAATTCTGGGAGAAAGAAGGCAGGAAGAGAGAGCTGCCATGGAGTCGCCAGACATGCTGAATCTTTCCGAGTAAGCCACGACCTTGTGGTAAACACAGATTAATAGAAATGGGTTAGATCAGGATGTAAGAGTTGGCCAAGAAGAGGCTAGATATAATGGGTCAGGCAGTAATTTAATTAATACAATTTCTGTGTGGTTATTTCGGGAGTTAAGCTAGCCAGGCTGCCCGGAGCCGGGCGGCCAGGTGGGACACAGCCCGCTCCTCTCATACTACAGTTCTATGATTCAGAAATTATTAAACTTTCTCTATTTATGTTAACTGACTAATTAATTGACTAATTGTATGGACTACTTATTTGTATATCGTTTTGTGAAATGTCTGCAATGTTTACATTTCAGTCAATGCTGTTTTCCTTTTGAAATGCAAACTGACTGATATTTTTGAAGCTTAAAAGAGGCTCAATTTTTGAGTGTATTTCCTAGACATATCATCTAAGATGGCCAAATAGAGGGCTTCCTATCAGCATTGTTAAAGGACTGACAGTTGTCTAAATAGATTTACAAAAAGGCCAAGAACATAAGTAAACCCGGCAGGGAAATATAGATCTTTCTGTTGCTGAGAGAGTGGTTTTGGCAAAAGATTGGGCCAGACTTGGTTTGGTTGGCTGCCATTTCTGACACTCAAATGGCTTATCCTTTGCCATCCAAGTCCTCCAGACTGTCACCACATTATAAGAACAAATATATTCTAGATGCCTCAAGGCAATTGATCACCCATTCTTGGATTTAACAAATTTAGTTTAATTGAGGCAGACAGAAATTAGCTGCCTAAGGAGGCCCTTTTCCTCAAACAGAGGTAGCAAATTTGATGGACAAAGAGAAGGATGATCATAAAATGCACTTATTGCATAAACAGGACTCATTCAGCAGTGAAAATGGCATTTGTGGTGCTTGTTTATTTAGGAACAAATGCCTTGGGGAAGTTGTGAGTTATGAACTCTGTAATCTGAAAACAGCCTACAGATGAGTTGATACGAAAAAGTATTCAAATGAGCTGGCAACAATTACAAGCAAGAATAGGTTACAGAGGAATTTATATTGCCAATTTCTTTTTGAGAGTTATCAAGAAATTCCAACACCAAAAGACACTAGTTTGGTTTTCAGCGGTGGAGTTTCAGAGACAGTCAGTCTACAGCATGCTAAAGGAGATGGTCTTTTGAATCAACACCTATGAATGCATGGAATGGAAAGAAGCTGGGAAGAGGAAGGCAACCCAGTGAAAGCCTGGGTTGATTTGAGGATGCACTGCTATGCAGATATTTTAATATTCTACCTATAACTGGGGTTGGTTGTATGCACACTGTAGAAGCAGCCATTTGCAGTGGAAGAGCTGATATCTGAAGCATTTCCACCATAGCTGAAGTCCTTTAAGTGGTATCTTGATGGTGAATCAATCAGTTAACCACAAGGAACTATTACTTGTTAGAACAATGACCAACAAGACATAAGAAAACCTTCTAGCTTCCTTCATGTTTTGGAGCAATCTTGCCAATGTTTTCTACTTGCCTCAGTCATGTTTCACTACTAACTACATGACATCTGTAGGAATTTTAGTCATTGACCCGTTGACTACTTAGTCCAATTTTTTCTTAGCCTATGTGTGATGATGAGAGCATGCTAACACTAATGCTTTTAAATTCTTCATCAATGGTAAAGGCTGTGTTTGCAATTCAGCTGGATATTTTTGATCCTCCTTTATTTGAAATGAAGTTCAGGACTTTGAGTATATATATATTTCTTTAGAAACATTACAGTGCACTAACTGTTTCATAGTATTGAAATAAAAATAAAACTGTTTATGCTAAAATGATATGATTTATACAGAAAAACTTGCAATCCATTTCAGCGAATATAGAAAATGTCTAGGAGGATAGCTCAGAAGTTCAGAGTGCTGGCTGCTCTTGCAGAAGACCTGGGTTTGGCTCCCAGCACTCACAAATCTATTCACAACCACTCCTAAGACAAGTTCCAAAGGATCTGATGCACTGTTCACATGTCCACAGGTACAAGGCATACATGTGGGACACATATATGCATGCATGCAAACAAAACAAGAGTGTGCAGAAAATAAAATAAATTAAAAATTTTAAAGACAGACAATTTAGTGAAATAGTGAAAATTAACATGAATGCTAGATACAGAGCAAGTATTTGATGCAAGGCTCTTGAGAACATTGCCAGATTTCTATCACTTGGGAGTTCAAATCAAATAGTTACAAACAGCACCTTTCAATCAATAATGCTTTCACACTAGAACATCCATACTAAAATCTACTGGATCAAAAGAGCTTTAATCAAATTTGCCATTCTACTTGTCAGTCCCTGCCCCATTTTAACTAATCCCCAGGGGTCCATCTTCCCATTGCTTTCCCATTTAGCTCCAGTGTTACAAGAAGATGATTTATCAGTCTGTCCAGAGCCTCGTCTAACCAATATGCATCAATCGTTCCTTATAGTTTCTGGCATATAGAAAATGATATATGCTTGCTTCCATGGATGATACAGCTTAAACCCCAGTTCACATTTCCTCATGTCTTAAGCTATTTCTTACAAAGTAGAAAGGCAATGTTAAAACACATGAATTCATGTCAACACATTTCTGGGAAGCCCTGAATATTTAATTCAGAAAATGGCAACATTAATTTTAGGAAAGATCTTGTTATCCCAATCCGATATTGAGTATTTCCTTCAGGAGAATACATTCTCTGGTCATATAGAGATGATAATTTTGACTGTCATTTTTCCAATATGACTGCAGAAACCTCACTAAAAATACTTGGAGACTTGTGTGTTGTGTTTAGAGTAAAACTTAATGCATGCAGGACATTAATAAACTGAGATGACCACATGGGCAATGAAGCATTGGTGCAAGGTCTGCATTTCAGTTCCATTTTTAACAGTAACTAGATGTGCAAAACTGGGTGAAATATTTAAGCTTTCTTGGCTCCATTTTCCATCTGTAAAATTACTGAGTTGAGAAACATGATCTCTATGGACACTTCAAGTCAAAAATCTCACTGACTCTGTTTTCATGATTACCTATTATACATTTTTCAGTTGCTAAACTGGCAAGCAATTGGGGGTTTGGGAGATTTTTCTTTTTGGAAAACTTTCAGCTCTATATTGCAAATGCAGATGTTTGGTTGCATATAGGATTTCCCTGTTGTCTAATGATATATGACCTCAGCTGTCTTCAAGCAGATTATCCATCTGCTAGCTTATGTTGACTCCAAAAAGATAACTTTAAAATGTCTTCTGGAGAGCAGTTGCATCAAATACGACATGTCATGAGACAAGCGAGTCATGACCCATTCAGTGTGGATGGAAAGGGTCAGGAACCCCAGGCGCTTAGTGATGTGGTGTAAATACCAAATGGCTGAACCGAAACAATTCTATATATGGAGGTTTCTGCACCGCCACTAGAGAACACCAGGGAGCACACAGCTGATGAAGCAGTAACTGCAGACTGGTTTCCACGATGAGTCTGAAATAGATCAAGCAAGTCAGTGTTGACTAATCCTGGTACGTGTTACTCTTTGAATACATAAAGAATTCTCCTATTTCTCTGAAGAGAAAACTATTTCATATGCAGATGTTCTTTATCAAATAAGTCAATCAGTGTATGACAAGTTTTTAGGAACAATACTCAACATGAGTAAGGATAGTTAAGATCAATGAAGAAATACTTATGGAATGGCAATAGTACTACAGTCAGAGCTTAAGGATGATAAAGGTAACAGATTAGAATTCCATGTGTAACATCTCATTGAAGAGACGATGCAAATACTCTGTTCAATTTGAGGAATCCCCTAGAAGCAGCCCCAATAGCCTGAGCATAGAATATTTAGAACTGAAGGTTTTCTTGTAATGTTTGTCTTCTTAGAAGTTTCAGGAAAACTTCCACCTATAGCATAAGACTTCTTCGTGGGGAAGAAGGGTAGATCTGGGAGGAGTCGAAGGAGGTGAACCAGAGTCAGAATGCATTGTAGGAAAAACATCTATTTTCAACTATAAACAACTCTGCTGGATATTACTCATTTGGTCTACATTTCTCTCATCACGAACAACATGGCTTATATTTCCATGCGTCTATCAGTCATTTGTAATTCCTTAGAGATAAGTTTTGAAAAATCAAAAAACCATGGCTTCACTCTGCTAAGCCATTGGATGAAACAATTTCTTTATTAACTAATGGTAATAAAACATACTCACAGCATACATAGGGGAATCCCAGATCAGACGCTAAAGCCATTTATGGATGTTAATAAATTAAACATATCTAATGAGAATATTTGCTACTTATTCAACATATACCTCAATAGTGAAAAGTTGGCGAGTAGGAACTTATTGTGGTTTATATGATGCACTGATCATCATCATAAATATATGGTTGGATCCTTAAGGATCTTGCCTAATTATTAGATCACAACCCACAGACAGACTCAAAAAGTGATGAAACATTCAGAGGAGGCACCTAGCTGGCAGAGGTAAGTCATGGGATGTATCCATAGACACAGGATCATTATCCTCTATTGTTCTGCTTCCCTGGAGACCATTGGACAAGAAGGCTCACCTTATGATGTGTTTATAGGAGTCTGGTGCCTTCCCACAGGCTAACAAGCAATGGAGAGACCTAGCCATGGATGCAAACTTGTCAAGTCATGAGCCAAAATGAACATTTTGCACATTTAAGTTGTCTTTCTCAGGAATTTTTCTACAGCATCAGCTACTAGCACATTATGTCACACTTATTGTCGTGTTTAATTTTTTAAAAACTTCTTTACAAATAGCTATGACAGCCTATAAAACTAGGCTTAGAACTTTGCTGTAGCTTAGGTTATGTTAAATACTATTATTGGTGCCACATAATTACCTTTGTTATTGAACATATCAAAGAGGGCCTATGACATGCTTTTGATCGCATGTCCCAAAGTTTATGAGTCAAGAAGTAGTAAAGTTGTATTGATGTAGGGTGTGTTAGAGGTAGGAGTAGATGAAACCATAAGAGTGTGCCCTCTCAGAACATCAATGACTTCATAAGAAGAGACAGGGCCAGGCTGTGGTGGTGCACGCCTTTAATCCCAGCACTTGGGAGACAAAGGTAGGCAGATCTCTGAGTTTGAGGCCAGCCTGGTCTGGTTCCAGGACAATAAAGGCTGTTACACAGAGAAACCCTGTCTCAAAAAAACCAAAGAGAGAGAGAAGGGTGGGGAGAGAGAGAGACATAAAGAAAGAGAGAGGGGGGGAGGAGGAAGAGGAGGAAGAAGGTATGAGCTATTATGCCTGCTCTGTGTCAAAACATGGTATCATCCACCACATTATATTATGGTCAGAACTACCTCACCAGAATCCAAAGGGACTCCAATACCATACTTTTGAAATTCCTAGTCCTCAAGATTATGTATTAAAAAAATTATTCTTTAAATTTTCCACTCAGTTACTTTGCTATAGAAAAAGTGAACAAGCGCCAGCCAGAAGACAATGGGCGCAGCACCAAGCTAGACAACCTGTGTTTGCGCCATGGACCCCATGAGGGAGAAGCAGAAAACAGGAATTCTACAAGTTGTCCTCTGACGTTCAAGAGTACTCTGTGACATGTCCATTCTAACCTCATAAAAAAATAAACAACTGTTTTTGAAACAAAGGGAGACCAAACAAATTAAAATGAGACATTCTGTGAAAGGTTTTGGGAGGATTAGCAACACAAGAAATGTGTAGATAAAATGATAACAGAATTATCAACATGAGAAATGTGTAGATAAAATGATAACAAGGATGGCAAAATGGGTAATATGTTCAAATACTTTAAAAGTTTGGTTATGAATTGGATATTTTTCAGGTGAAGGGTGTGATTTCATGTTTATACGAGTAAAAGAATTAAGATGGAGAAATGATGAAGCTAGGATGATATTCTGTGTTTACTAGGGTTCAAAAGTTCAGACATGTCAGAGGATCAAATAGAAGAGGTAGAGGAATCAGGGTTGACTCTCAGCTAAAGAAGGAGTTAATGGTTAAGGCCCCAGGATCAAGGGGGAAGAAAGCAGAGAGGGCTGAAATCATAAGCTGTTTTATTTTTAAGGGACTGAAAGTCGGCCGTCTTCCAGTGCTTGTGTGGAGAGTCTATTTGCTTTGTTTCTAAATCTAAAATGTGGCCTTTTCCTTCCTGAAGTTAATTCATTCCCCCAAATTACAGTGAACTGAAGTCTCTGATAAGGTGGCTTCCAGCTAATCAGGTTTTTATCTGTGTGGTTTCCTCACTGACAGATTAATTGCCTAAATTGCCTTTTTATTTTAAAGTAGTCCTGAGAAGGAAATTTAGCAATTAAAATGATTTAGACTGCTGCTTATGCAACAGCTCAAATGACATTTGAGAGATAGTGGGGAAATTAATAAATGATTGTACAAAATAATGTACCAGAAATGTTTGTTGCTATAATTAAAGCTATGTAACTTAGTGATCCAGGTCAGTTTTAAAAAGAGTCAACCAGTGGTGCTTTTAAATACCTTTAAAAATCAATTGGGTTTCAATCAGCCATATTTCAACTTCAGACAGGGATTTGAATATTTAATCAACTGATTTTGAAGTAATATGTTATACACATCATTTTCATGAAGTTGATAAGTACCTTCTTGCAAGGATATCATGAGGGTTCATAAAACTTTAATTAACTAGAAACTCCAAATCACATTAAGAACAAATTTTCACTTTTTAATTAATAAAGAAAAAGTATCAATACTGATTTTTATTTTCCCACTAAGTACTTTTATAGAGTCACTAACAGAAATAACTAAAAGAAAATAGTAAGACTTTAATTATCAGAAAATATACCTACAATTAATACTATTTAAAGAGCAAAGAAACTAGATCATACTTACATATACTCGGTTGTTACTTCACAGAATAAAACAATTGTCAGTCATACAAATATGGCATTTCTTTTAAATGTGATTAATATATTTCTGTGTCATTAAATATCCATTTTCATAATGCATATTTGGCTTATAGAGTTTGACATATGCTGACCATAATTTTCTAAATTTGTGTACTCAAAACAAGACACATCTTGTATATATATTTACATAAGAATAACCCAGTGTTATTAGCTTTGGAACCAAATCACTGAAATTGAAGTTAAGTATGAATAAAAAGCAAATATAACTTTTGGCATGGGATGAACTTTCCTCCACAGAGGAAAGAGAGGAAGGACACAGTTACTTGATTCCCCAAAAAGTTGCGTTATGCCTTTTACACTTTAACCCGTTTACCTCTAGATGCCACCATGATTTTGTAAAGAAGGTTTTGATTTGCTCACGAGGTTGTTTACATGCTGCCTCTGGCTACTTTTGTGAAAGCTGTTCTACAGAGAAATTTTGTCAACGGCTATGTTACAGTCCTACCACGTTACCCCATAGTCTTTTAAACATCCGATTCTGCATTTAATGATAAAACAGTTTAGGCAATTAAAAAAGGAATAAATTATGATGCCAGTTTTAATTTACTTAACAACTGAGTTCGAACCTCTAAACTTACACATTGACGAAATACGTCTCCTCTTCCTCTTGCTTGCCATAGTTTCTAAGATCACATTTATTTGAATTTTTTACATGGGATTGCTGCTTCCAGAAAATTCTAAAACGTCCACTGGGCAACCAGTATCTATTTTCAATCCCGGTCCTCCACCACCACGATTTTTCTAATTTTCTGCCACTAAATAATTGCCTTTGTCAAACCCTCAAATGAAATCACCACTGTGTTCTTGTCAGTAGCTCCTGTGTGTTCATCTGCATGGGCAGATGGACCATTCTCTTGCTTTCAGTTGCAGCTGTTTGGAAACAGGCTGCTATCTGGGTTCATGTGAAAAAACACCACGCAGGGATGTGATTGTAGTGCTCTGAGGAGATGATTCCTAGAATCAGGTGTTAGAGTACCCTACGTATTTACATATGATTTATTAAGAAGTTCTCAAATGTATGTGATGTGATTGCCAGTATTTTGCATTGGCCTGAGAGACATGTGGATGCTTCAGTTTCTCTATATAGCATGTGATTGTTTGGTCGTAGGCATCGTTATTTGAACCATGACTGAAGTTAAACTTATCTAACAACCAGTCACCAGTAATGTTGATGGTCTCTCCTGGGACTTAGTGCTCATAAATATCCCTTCTTTAGAGAAATACCAATGCAAAACTTTACTAATATTTACATGGTTTCCCTTACTGTTGCTCTTTCTTATATTAAGCACAAATTCTTCCTCAGATGCTACACTTGCTCTTGGGTAAGTTACAACTTCACTCACCTTAATAGTCATCTTTGAAATACAATAATTTTTATTTTGATTTTGGTGTCATGCTTAAAAATCTATTGCCAAGCACATGACAAAAAAACATTACACTTCAGTTTTTCTCAAGAATTTCATAATTGCAGCTCTTGTAGTTGGGTCTCTAATGTATTTTGAGTTAATGTTTGGAAATATGATGTGTAATCACACATAATAAGGAAAATAGCTAAAAAATTAAAAAATGGGGCTCACTTGAAACTATCCCAGCAGGAAGGATTTTAAAAATACACTTGTGCTCTCAGACTATTGAAACAATGGACCGCAGAATTAAAATTTCTTCAACAATCTCACACTGGAGGAACACGGCTTAAGTCTTGAAGTTGGTGCTAGTGAAAGCTGTTGATGGAAGTTTCTGTCCCACCTGGTCCCACAGATGTTTAGTTCCAAAGAAACACACAGAAACTTGTATTAATTATAAACTGTTTGGCCTATTAGCAAGGCTTATTATTAGCTAGCTCTTACAACTTAAATTAACCAATAATTCTTACCTATGTTTAGCAACTTGGCTTGATACCTCTTTTCAGTAAGGCATTCTCATCTCGCATTCTCTGCATCTGACTGTTGACTGGGTCTCTGCCTTTCTTCTTCCCAGAATTATCCTACTCTGGTTGCCTGCCTATTCTTCTTGCCTGGATACTGGCCAATCAGTGTTTTAATAAACCATGATGGGTGACAAATCTTTACAATGTACAAAAGTATTGTCCCACAGCACAAAGCGAGAATTTTCATCCCCAGAGATATTTCACACAGTTCTGGAATCTGTTCAGACCACTTTAAGAGAGCCTGGAGTTGTGATAATGATAAGGGAACATGTGAAAGGGAGCACAACACTCTGACGGACTAGGGCTGCTTAGCTATTAAAGCCTCTTGCCTTCGATTTAAACATAAACCTCATGTTATAATACTGATGAGAAAGTTGAAAAGATACTACACCCCTTCATTGTTTTCTTTTTCCAGCATGGTTGCATCAATAAATATCCTTCCTCTTCTTTGCACTATTCTGTGTCTGTTTAATTATAGTGTTGGAAGCCTGCAGTGAAGCCTGTATGTTGCTAGTACTACCAGAGTCCACTCTTGGACACTAATGTGCACGAAGAAGTAACACACTGAATATGCTTTGGTTCTGCTTTTTAATTCTTATACCTTATTGCATAACTACTATTGCAAAGAATAAAAATATCCTATATGAACCTACTGGAAAATATTTATGTAAACATTTCACAATATCATCTGTGTGCTAAACAATGAGGGACCTCTTTCACATTTGGAGTCTTTGTCATTACTGCAAAGAGGACTTATTCCAAAGCAATCAGGAACCTCTAGGAAACATAACGCCAGTCCATTATTTGGTACATTCTATAAGCCAATTATTGATTTCAAATCACAGCAATGATGGGTCAAACAACAGTACAAAACAAGTTCTAACTCTACGGGAGCCCTGTGCTGCTCTGTGCTGCTGTACTATACAACACTCTATTCTTGAAAATAGGTCCTTTCTTCTTTTTTCTTTTGCTGTAGGTAATGGTTTCTAATAGAAAACTTTCTTATACTAAAACAAGCAGGTAAACCTGAAGGTCTTATCTCACGATGAAATGTTCTTTTGCATTTTTTTTACATTTTTTTTACTTTATTTCATTTTCTGAACCAATCCCAGTTACTCCCCTTCTTTCTCCCCACTCCCTATCCACTCCTCAGAGGTGGCAAGGTTCAAATGGCTTTTTTAAAATGAGGGATTTTAAAATGGCATTATTTATTCACATCAAGAAATAAAAGGTATAAAAATCTGTATTGTTTAGAGCACTAGAACCAAGATAATTGCAAAGGAAGTAGGAATGGGGTTCAATAGGGTAGCATAAGCACCATTGCCCAGAACACTGGCAGTAGTCTTGAAATAATGATTGCATTTGAATACGAATTCCACATTAGAATACATTCTACATATTATTTATTGATTTTTGTAAATTTATGAGTAAATAATTGTTTTACTATAAAAGCAAATATTCTGGCACCAATTCAATTTATGTTAGACAGATGGCCTTTAGAATCTTAATAAAAAACAATATGATTTCTTGTGAATAAATTAAGCATAATTTATTTTTAAAACCTCTGTCTTCTTATGATGTATTATAAGGATGAAAATTGGATATTTGCTCTAACAAATGTTTTAAACACTCTCCTTTATGATAGACTGTGGAAATTTTTCCTTAGTGACAGGTATGCATGAGGAACTTGGCACAGAGAATGTTACAAGTAGGACAATATTAAAATGAGCATCAGGGAAGTTACACATTGTCCTTAGAAGTAGATGACTGAATTAACTACAAATAAGACTATTAATCCACAATTTTTCAATTGTTCAAATGAAATAAAAATACCACCTAAATATTTACATGATAAGCTTGACAAAATGAGAAAATAAATGATATAAAGAGGGACTTTCTGTAACATAAAGGCAAATATGAAGGAAGATGTACATTACTATATGTTTCTAGACTCGTCTTTTTTTTTCTTTCCTTTTTCTTTTTTCCTTTTCTTTTTTTTTTTTTAAAGACAGGGTTTATCTGTGTAACAACCTTGGCTGTCCTAGAACTAGCTCTTGTAGACCAGGCTGGCCTTGAGCTCTCACAGATCTGCCTGCCTCCGCCTCCTGAGCGCTGGGATTAAAGGCGAGTGCTACCACCGTCCGGCTTGTAGGCTCATCTTAAATGATGAGTCACATATTATTGTATGCTAGCAAAAATTATCTCATGGGTTAATAGAAGGTTAATTATAGAGAATGAGTAACTGTTAATTTGATTATTAAAGTGGGTAAAGTTATAAAATATGCTTTGTTAATAATAACTTTCTGCATTTTTATTTATACTCAGAGAAAATGGCTTTTATAGAATGCTTCTAGTCTAATTTAATTCCTTCTAAAAGGAATTAAACTACTAAGATCTACATGGATTTACTGTTTATTACATTATTATTTATTACATACTATTAGTAAAGTAATCTAAATATATGCAATAAAAATATTAATGGAAAATTATGTTCAAATACAAGAGTCACTAAACCATGAGTGATTTCAGCTCACACAACTTCGTGTGAAATTATATCAGTTATAATTCTCTGCTATCACTTAAAAACAGTCTCTATAAGTTATGGTATCTGAAGAGCATGATTGGACATAAACTGAAAGTTCTAGAAGCTATATGATGCAAAGAACCTTTAAGCAATGCAGTTCAATTTCATAGGACAAGCCTTCAAAAATTCAAAAGTCCCTTGAGATAGGTAATATTTTATGATGGATAATGAGGACCAGTTTTTACTACTGCTCTAGATTGCAAAGGAATTTTCAGATAGGATAATTTTTCACAACCAATCTTAATTCACAACACAATGACACACTTCTTTACCTGTGAGAACTTCAACAGAAAGCAGGATGTCTCCAAGAATGCTTTGCTCCTATCACAAGTATTCTTGCTGGACTTGAGGAAACTCTGACTAGGGAGATCATGAAACGTGTACTTTCAGAAGGAAAACGTGATCTTTGAACCTGTTCACAGTTTCACGTCATGATCATTTTGATATATTTCAATGCTATAAATCACCTAAGTCTAACTTCAGACTTACATCAAATGAACCAGTAAGACAACTGAAATGCTTCTCCAACTACAACACCTTGTATACTAACAGATACTGTATTTTCACACAGATTTTCTTTTTACTCTGTTCCTAGGATGGTACTTTCACCCTACATCCCGATGATATTGTTCTTGACAGCAATTTAGGCAGTGTGTAAGTGTATCTGTATACATGTGTGTGTGTATTCTGTGTGAGAATGAAAATTACATACCCCATTTCATACTATCTATATATCAGACCCTCCCACAACCACACACATACAGCGCATCTTTGTTATGGGGAACTTACCTGGTTTTACTTTCAGTTTTCCACATTTCTCATATGGCAGATAATTCATTCGATTTTGTTGAGTGCACGTGTGCATTTTATTAACACCTTGCATTTTGCCTGGACAGAGAAGAGAGTGGATCTAACGTGTTGCAATTCTTGAAAATGTCATCTTCTTTCAGAAATTTTAAGAACTCATTCTCCCTCTTTGGAACAACTCATGGCAATTCATTTGTTCTCACAGCTCCCTCCATACCCAACGCAGGCCTCCTGTAATTTCTCTTAAAACAAATTTGATTCTTCACTCCTTTGGCAATACACACTCTACATCCTATTCTCTCACTCTTGAGTTACTTGAACCATCTTTACCTGACCTAGTGGAAGGTTGGGATGTAACTTAAAGCATTGCCCAATGGAAATTATTCCTATCAAGATGTTTCAACTTATCACGTTGTTATTTCTGGGTTTGACACATTGTATCTACCTGAGATAATATATTCAATCCATGTAAAGGAAAAAAGCTACCTTTGTTACAAATCCTGCCTACACCCTGCATGGCTGTCTCTCAAACAGATGCACAAGGAAGAACTTGAGCTTCATCATTTCTAATAACATAAAAAATAATTGCAATTGGGTTTTACTAGAGATGATGGAAGGTGCAGAAATGTTCAGGCAGGAATGGATTACCATGGAAACTATTAAGCATTTTCTTTATAAGGAGATAAAAACAAATTAAGCAATTTAATTTGTATATCATTGTTTGCTAAAGTTTGTGTTTCCTGTGGCTGAAAAACAAAGGGAATAATCTAATTTAGGTTGGAAGGCCAACTCTATTGGTAGCTGGCTTCACATAAACTAAATACAGAAACCAACGCATGAGTTAATATTTTTAACTTTCTTGATGTACAAGTCAGTGCCTTTGAATTCCACCAATAATAACTTATTGAAAAATTTGAGGGCATCAAATTCAGAAGATCTTGTAGCACTGTGCCTCGTTGCTTCACTGAGATTACCAGATAACTTTTACTTTGCTTATCTATTCATTTTTTAATATACTTCTACTCACTTCCAGTGCCTCCAGAAAAACCTATAACAAAAGAGAGAAGGAAAAGCCGTAGGGAAATGCTGCAAAAGGAAGGGAGGAAAAAGAATGAGAGCGAGAGTGAGGGAGAGGAGAGCATTAGGAGGAGGTCACAAATGAAAGACAGACAAGGAAGGAATTAAATTTGGAGTCAAATAGTTAAATTTGATGTCCCTTACAAAATATATGACAAATGGAGAAAATGATAACACACTCTTGGAATTAACACTTACAGTTGAAGTGTCCCATTTTGACACAATTTATAAATAACTTCTTAGGAAAAGGGCTTTTAAAAATAAAATTCTCAGGGCATCTGGCATGTTCAGATGTTTCCAATGAGATTTTCTCAGAGGTTGAAAGTGGCAAAGGACATTGTGACTTATGTGATTCTTAAAACTATAAATGATAAAAACCAAAGCAAATTTGTTAAAGCCAAGTTACATATTTAGTGATTAATGATTATAGTTACCCAACTGATACATTGAATTCATTAAAATACACCTCAATTATGAATAAACTTAGCTGGATTTTCATATCAACCATCTCAGTTATGTCCTTGTGAGAATTAGGGATCTCCCTGGGGCTTGAGGTTGTTTCATTTATTTCTACGGAATGGAGGTTCCCTGAAATGGTCGGACAATTGCTTTTAGTCAATGAATGATAAAGGTATACAAAAACAGATGCCTTTAATTTTAAGAACAATAGCTTACTTAACACCTTAAAAAATTGAAATAAATCACCAAGTGCCACTGTGGGCCATTTTAGATAACAATATATTTCAAAACGTGCTCATTGTGAGGGTTGATCCTGTTTTTTCAGCACATGATCTTAATTGTGGAAAACTCAAGTGTTTTTATACAGGATCTGTCATAGCACAAGTTCTGTTCTAGGCTACAAAGATAACGTCAAAAAAGGAATTACACACCTGCTCATGGGCATGCACACACGCAAATCCAATTATTTTCATTTGTCTGTCATAACAGGAAGTGAAGAAAAATACACAGTGTGACATTTTAAGTTGCAAAAATTTTAAATTTGTTAATATTTATAGCAGGTAATAGGCATATATTACAAAACTTAAAGAAATGTTAGAGAAGAATATATTACAATATTTAAAGAATTAGTAAAATTTTGGAATTGTCAACTTTCACTTCTCAAAAAGACACTTCTCTGAGTTGACATTGTTAGATATCTACATAGTTGCATATAATAAATAAATAAACGAGCTACATTCTTTCCAAACTAGGATCAGTAGATAATTTTGATCAAGCCATATAAATATACAATATATATTTATAGCCTCTTTTATCTGTATATATTTGTGTTTGATTATACATGTTTTACTTTCAATTAACAAATTATTTACTTAGCTTACTAAATAGAATCATTCATCATTCTTTAGCTTGTCAGAACAAACCCCTACAATCTATAACATATTTTATGGTTATAACTATGTAACTACACATTTGTGCATATAAATAGTAAGAAAGAGAAAATAATGATTATATTAATTTCCATGACTATAGAAAACTTACAGTTTCCAAAGATAATTGAAGGGGCTTCTCATTTTAAATTCTGTGTAGCTATGATTTGAAAAATATTTACTTTGAAAGTCAGCACTGTTTTTTAAAGTCTTATATTTTAGGGTTTTGATGTCGAATGTTCGACCCTCTATTTGCCTAGAGTGAGCAGTCTTGACCCCTGAGGCTCTGTCCACAGCCATGTCCCCATTCAATTCTGTTTTGTCTCTCTTCTGTTAGCAGTATTTCAGGTGGCTGTATCACTCCTCTCTTTTTAAGCATTGGCTTGAACACAATAGAAGAATATACTCTTGATCTTCCTTTTCTGACAATGATTTATGAGTCTATAATTAGTATTGTCTTTATTTTATTTCATGGAAAAATCATTTTGGTAAAAAAGATTCTTCTAATTTTCAATCTTAAATTATAATTTTAAAATTAGCCTACCTTTCCTTCTCAAGTATTTCACACTGATGAGAATAATTAACAATTGCTGTGACCTTTCTTGAAGACAAGTGATTTTTATTTAATATCTAAAGCCTTCAAAAATTCTTGATCAAGATAATTTGTATCATAGTGTGAATAATATTTGGCTTGAAAATATGAGACTAGCCATAGATTTGTATATAGTTTCATATTTAACTATTCCAATGAATAGATAAAATTTACAGAAGTTTATTGTTCAAGCATTTGTCACTGATTGGAAATAATAGAAAATATTCAAAACAATTCTAGAGGTTCACTACCAATCTTACATATATGTGTGTACCTATATGACAATCTCTGACATATTGACACGTAAGGTATTTCAAACTGGGTGGAGGGTGAGCCACTGCAACTAGAATTGCCTAAGTAGAGGCATCAAGTAAAAGTTAACCTTTGATGAACGGTGATTTCTTTTGCACCTTTTATCTCAAGTTTTCTCCAGTGGCATTTATAATACACAAATGTCAACTAAAAATCCTCTTTAGTGAAAAAAAATAGTTCTAAAAGACTGCTTTCAAAATAATATTCACTTCTCATAGGAGATTATAAATAATATAGTATCAAGAATAATGGCAACAATGGATAATTATAACTAGAAGCTTGCAATACCTTGGACAGGTAGAAATAACCTGGAACAATTCATATCAAAATGCAAACTTTGATAATCACTGGTTGACCATTAGGTAGATTTCCTTTGTTTTCATTCCTTTTCTCATAGAAAATTGAAAAGAATTTGGTAAACACAAAACAATTTAAAAAGAAAGAGCTGAATTGAAATTGAGGCATATAACTGTGTGTTGCATGGATTGTGTGTCATTTTAACTTTTACTCAGAAATTCTTGAACAAATTTGTTTGAACCTTTATTTCAACTATTGTTAAATTTGTTTTAAAATGTCGCACAGTTACTCAGTTTATGCAATTAGGATTCCCACACAAACACTTGCACTTATCTGCCACCCCAAAATAATATTTTTGAAGGATTGTAGGTCACTGTTCCCCAAACTTATTGTTTACCCCAGACTTAGTAGCTTATATGAAAGTATTATACTCTGTGTGCAAGAAGTCTAAATATGTGTGGCTGATCTACAACCATGGTGTTTTCTACAGAAGTATACTTACTGGTATCCTAAGGCAGTACCTACTTCTTGTCTTCCCAGCTTTTAGAGCACCCTGAGTCCCTTTGAACATGCCACACTCTCTCTATGAAGGCAGGTTAGGTGGTGGATTGTTTCATGCAAGACTCTAACCCCATTTTCCACGTTCATCCTCCTTTTCAGAGACTAGTTTCCTTGCTTCCTTGCTTCATTGTAGAGACATCTGTGGCTACGCTGGATCTGTACATCTAAGTATTGCAACTCTAGCTCACGCTCCACAATTAAATCACTGCTGAAAACTTCATTCTGGAGCTAGGAAATGTAAACACCACAATTCCCTGCTCCTCAGGAGGCAGATGCAAGAGGATCACTTGAGCACAGTAACTGAGACAAGTCTGTGCTACACAGAGACACTGTGGTAATATTGCTTATTTCCTTGCTTCACTTTTTTTTTCTTGTTTTTCAAAGATCTTCAAGGGTTCAGAGGACTTCCATGTAGGGGGTTTAGTAGAGATGTTCATGTGCCTGCCATACATATACATAATAATGATATTTAATTTAGTTTTCATTTCAGGGAATTCCTTTACCATTTATTCACACACTTCACTTGCCAGCAGGCCCTCAATCTTTTTTTTATCAGGTGGTGTTTACACTTCAAAACTACTTTATATATGAATATCTTCAGAACTATCTGTACACTTAGGCCACAGAATCATTCATCCTGTAATTGAACATAAAATTTCCTTCAGTGTAACTTCTAAATAGTTAAGCAGCATTTTAAAAATAGTCTTACTCTTGGTGTATATAATATATATATATATATTATTAAAATATTGAGATGTATTATGTGGAATGTTCTCCTGTATATGTGTTGTGGTTTTTGTTTGTTTTGTTTTGTTTTTGTTTGGGTTGATGAATAAAGCTATTTGGGTCAATGACTTAGCAGAGTAAAAGCAGGCAGGAAATTAGAACAGCAATAGAAAGAGAGAGTAGGCAGAGTCAGGGAGACACCATGTAGGTGCCAAAGGAGAAGGACATGCCTTCAATCTTGTGGCGATACACATATTAATAGAAATGGGTTAATTTAAGATGTAAGAGTTATTTAATAAGAAGTCTGAGCTAATTGGCAAAACAGTTGTTGTAATTAATATAATTTCTGTCTGATTATTTAAGTCTGGGCAGCAAGAAAACAAAAGAACAGTCTCCGCCTACAAAATGGTGTAGTTTTGGGACTAACCCATGTGGTCAGCCACACATTTTGGGTCCCGGTGCTTGTATGCCCACTCAGGGTTAGGAGGAAAGTAGCTGAGAGCATGCCTGCCTCTCAGTACCCCTGCCTGAGCAAGCAGCAGGATCAGGTCTCCTAGGTGTGCGCAAGCAAGAAAGCATGGCGGATTCCCACGCCATACATGGAGACATTGCCAGGCCCTGCAGCATGCTGCATGGCAGATTTAGGTTTTACTCAGACAAAAAGGGTTTTTGTACTTCCTAGAGCTTTCCAGAGTATGGTGCTTCCCAGTGTTGAGCTGATGAGCATGGCTCCCACTCTGTAATCCCAGAGTTGGCGATAAACATATCTCCACCGTAAAGAAAGGCCAAGAGAGGTGAAGCCAGCATCAAGGGTTGCTGCAACCACACTGCTTACCAGATATAGATACACAATAGGATAGATTCAGACATAAAAGACCTTTAAACAAAACACAGTGGGCTTAGGAGAGGGGTGCAAAAGTGTAAAGAGGCAGTAAATGTAATATAAAAGAGTACAAAGCGTCATAGACTAAAGGAGTAAAGATAATAAAATAAATATTAAACTTGTAGAAAAAGTAATAGAGTAAAAAAACTAGGGCATGTAAAGATGGAAAATTTTACCATCTACCTGTACCACGTGTACTACGGTACTATGGTTAGTGCAGCACCTGCACTATAGACCATTCATGAGTCTTGGACAAGGGGCCTGGAGATTTAAGCACACAAAGACACACAGACAGAGACATGGTCATCCTTGAAAGAAGAATGCCCCCTTTATTGGGCTCAAGAGCAGCTTATGTAGGGCTCTGGCCACGCCCCAGCTCTCTGGATCTTTCAGCTGCAGGCCCACCAGAAACCACTCCCCTGACCTCAGTGTTGCTGCTCAGAACAGCTGCAAGCTGCTCAGGGCAGAGGAAAACAAGTTGTTTACAGGAAATTCAGGGTCTGGTGGTCTGCAGTTTCCAACATAAAATACACAGAGAGTGTGGATTTTGTGTATGGTGCTCTTTTTGATTTGTATTTTTGGCTATAGAGAGACATTTGATTGTGGGGGCTGCTAAATTAAACCAACAGAAAGATATCTCAACTTCAATATTTGAGTCTAAGGATATGTTACTTTGGAAAAGAGGTTCTGCCTTTATTTCCACAGAAGAGAAGATGAAAATTTTTGATTCCTTCCAGGCTAATGTGTTTTGATGAACCAAAACTCCTGAAAGGTCTCTGCAAACCCTAAAAATACTTTGCCCAACAAAAAGCAATAAGTAGTTGGGGGAAAACTGTGCACAAATTCCCAAAAAGATTTTTTTATAAATGTTTGTTTTCATTTAAAAGGGTTGGGTATAAATCATTAATGGTCACAATCTCTTTTTTAAAAAAGAGAGATATGATATAGAGATGAATAAATTGCATTGGTATGGATCTTAGTATATTGATACAAATTTAAGGTCAATTTTATTATATGTATTTATCTTCTTGTTTAAAGTATTATGTTTAGGCATCTCATTTAAAAATGTAATGTATAATTAGAAATTACAGATTAATAGTCATTTATAATAGTCAAACTAATAATCCTACTAGGTTTTCTAGATATACAGAGATGTATTTCAGTTAGGTATATAATCTTCAACACTTCAAAGACTATGGAATATGGTATTTAAAATGTTTTAAGAACTTAGACTTTTCATGACAATGAAACACACCTCCTGGCTGCACCAATCCCCATCAAGAGGATGATGGGCATCTAAAAGGCTCCTTATGGAGTTTGTTGGCCATCTGGGCAAGAACCTGCTCTTGACTGGACTACTTGATGGTATGCTATAAAAACTGAACATGTAGAACCCAAAGAAAAATGACTTCTGGACTTGCCTAAAGAAAATAAAACAATTCTTTAGGATTCCTGCTACACAGAAGAAACTGTCAGACATTCTGCAGGACAAAGAAGAAAACAACTGATGAACTTTGTCATTATAAGGCAGAAAAGATCTTCAAATTTCCTGCTTTGTGAAAAAGTCTGCTGGATACTATGAGCCTGTAGTCTGAAGTTGGATGCCCCTATGGTATAGAAGAACTTTGGGGGACTGTCCAGGCAGAAAGATATCTCTGTCCATTCTAGAGTTTTGGAAGTTGCTTACAATGAACTTCCTGTTTACTTAGGTAATATTATCTCCTTCTGGAGTGTTTGAAGAGTTGAAGACTAGATCATTATAGTTTTCCTTATTTATGATAAAAGATAAATTAGATATAAATATTTTAACTGTAATTATTGCTTAATACCTGTTTGGTTATATGTAATTTTACTATATTAAATTTAAAACCTTCATTTTTAATTAGACAGAAAAGGGGAGATGATGTGTGACGTCCTCTGTATATGAGTTGTGTTTATTGGTTGACAAATAAAGCTTTTTGGGCCAATGACTTAGCAGAGTAAAGCCAGGCCGGAAATCAGAACAGCAATAGAGAGACTAGGCAGAGTCAGAGAGACACCATGTAGCTGCCAAAGGAGAAGGACACATCAGAACCTTACCGGTAGGACACAGCCTCAAAGTGATGCACAGATTAATAGAAATGGGTTAATTTAATATGTAAGAGTTACTTAATAAGAAGCCTGAGCTAATTGGCCAAATAGCATTGTAATTATCATTTCTGTGTGATTATTTAAGTTTGGGTGGCTGGCAAATGAAAGGACAGTCTTTGTCTACAGATGTATGTCTACAGTGAATCTAATTTATATTTTTATTTATACTTCTACCATGTATTTATATTTCCATCATTGCTATCAAATCAAACCACCTCCTAGCACATATAAGTAATAGAACTTAAAGGAAAAGAAATGATTAGGGTTTGTGTTAACATATATTAACAGGAATTATAAGACATTAAAAATAACAGAAGTCTTTTGCAGTATAATGATGATGAGGAAAAAAACTGTTGGTAAATCAACAAAATAAATTTAAATAAACTGTTCAGTGTTAAAATTATTTAATGAATAATATTGAATAAACCAGCTGACAGCAAAGCAAAACCCAAATTCTAAGGTATGTTATTTTGGGTAGTAGTCTTAGTATTACGAGACAAAATGTTGAGAACATGAAGCGACCTATGTTTACAAAGCAGAAAATGCATACACATCGAATGGACTTTGGATTAAAAATACTTTTCTACTATAAAGAAATTGTCTGTCAAACTTTTAATAATCTTAACAAGTACTGAGGCAATTCATCAATAATTATATCATGACTGAGCCAGTGAGAAACATTTGACTTTCAAAAGTGCAAATGTCATGAGAAGGAAATGGGCTCCAGAAAGTGTCAGATTTTAATTAACTCACATCGAAAGCACTGCCAGTCTGGAAGGCAAAGTGTACTTCTTTATCAAATACACAAACATGAAAAACAAATTCAATTCATATGTGTATATATACATGAAAAATAAAATAAATTCGTAAGTATCTATCTACACATGCATAAATATTTATATACATACATGTCTAACAGTTTATTAAATTTTATGCCATAAATGTATCAATTTACTCTATGCCAGGTAAAGCATTTCCACAAGGTTAAAACAGTGTAATTCATAATGTTTGTGTTACAAGAATACAATGGAACAGTTAAGCCAACCAAATAATTCTTTCCTGTGTCTAGCCTTTTCAAAGTGGGGTGTGAAACTGCCTCTATAAAGCAACCAATTCTCTCTCTCTCTCTCTCTCTCTCTCTCTCTCTCTCTCACACACACACACACACACACACACACACACACACACACACACACAAAGTGCATGATTTGTATTATAGCACGTTCATAGGTATCCTGGATAGCAGTCTAAGAAGCCTTTAGGTCTCACACTGGCAGGTCCCTGCATTTACTGTTTTCTCTATCTCCTACTAGCAGAGGAGAACATTTGTCTTTTGACCTGGCATTCATGTCTTCAGTTGAATTTGGTTTCTCCTGGGGGTTTCTTTACATTTGTCTTAAGGTGAAGCCCAGTTGATACCTACGGAAAGACTGAATCCCACAGTCCCGTGATTATACAGCCTTTTGTTCTGAGATGTCACCTTACTTGGATCATGCTCTTCACACTGATTCAGGAATTATTTCTCAATGTGTCACAGAATGCCTGGTGGAAGTATGGATTGGCTATTTCCACTCATCAAGTCTGTTAAACTCTTCTAAACACCCAGTCTTAGGTTCAGATAAAACAGCATCCTGTGAGAGAAATATGTTCAGAGAGAAAATATATGGATGATTCAGACTGGTTCAGAGTGTCAGCACTGAGGAGAATCTCCGCAAACCTTTGCTCTCAGAAAATGGTGAGCCTAGTACAGGTAGGTGCAAACTCAAGGAAATGTTGATCTCCCCTGTAAAAAATAATAAACAAATAAATAAACAGAAACAAAACCAAAACTGATCTCTGACTCTCAATCTACTGTAGCCATGGTTTTTATTTTCAAGCTTGGGCACGTGCACTCAGCACTTCTGACAGCTCATTGATTGTTATCTTAGATTTCCCTGCCTTTTTCTGAATCTAGCAATAGGCTTCAGGTTCTGGGCTATTTCATGTGTAATATGTAATTCTCTGCATTTATCTGTAGCTCCAGCTTGAAAGAGAGTAGTGCACCTTTAATAGCTGAAAAAAAATGTTAACACTATAATTTTCTGTTGTTTTAGTTTTTTCTGCTTTCTTTTTCTTCTCTTTGAACAGCAATGATAGAAGCATACAATTGCTGGTGTCCTATCTCACCATGCGGTGAGACCATGTTAAAAGACAGCCATGGAAATCCAGGATGAGTTCTCATGATAAATTGACTGTGACTACACCCTCACCCTCATCTTGATCTTTTTTAATTCTAAAATGGTGTAAGATTTGCTGTTTACAATACTAGAGAAGCCAGGAAACAGGGAGGACCCTAAGAGAACCATACACGGATTCCCCTGAGAGGGGAAATAGACAAGATCTTCTGAGTAAATTGGGAGGTGGGAGGGAAGGTGGAAGGGGAGTGGGGCAGGGAGAAGAGGAAGCAGAGGAGAACATGAGGGAATGGGAAGGTCAAGATGGAGGAAGAACAGAGAGGGAGAGCAAGGAAAAAGGTATCATGACGAAAGGAGTCATTATGGGGCTAGTGAGGAACCTGGCACTCGAGAAATTCCCAGGAATGCACAAGGATGACCCCAGCTAAGAATCTAAGCAATAGTGGAGAGGGTGCATGAACTGACCTTCCCCTGTAATCAGACTTATGACGACCTTAATCGTCATCATAGAACCTACACACAGTAACTGATGGAAGCAGATGCAGTGACCCACAGCTAATCACTGGGCCTAGATACAGAAGTACAGCCATAGAGAGGGAAGGGCAATAATATGAACAAAGAGAGCAAAACCACGATGGAGATGCCCACAGAAATAGCTGACCCGAGCTAGTGGGAGCTCACTGACTCTGGAGTGACAGCGAGGGAACCTGCATATGGCCAAGCTAGGCCCTCTGAATGTGGGTGACAGCTGTGTGGCTTGGCAGTCTGTGGGGCCGCTGACAGTGGAACCAGGGTTTATCACTAGCACATGAACTGGCTTTTTGGAGCCCATTCCCAATGGTGGGACACCTTGCTCAGCCTAGATACAGGAGAGAGGACCTTGGTCCTGCCTCAAGTGAGGTGACAGACTTTGTTGACTCCCCATAGGAGGCCTCACCCTCTCTGAGAAATGAATGAGAGGGTGGGGAAGGAGGGGAATGCAAGAGGAAGGAACTGGGATTGGTATGTAAAACAAAAAATATTGTTATTTTAAAGATTGCTGTTTAAACTGATGAACACTGACGGGGACATAGTTAATAGTTCGTTCTTCCTGAATCAACACTACAGCATTTTTTAAAGTTCTGAAGTGTGTGTGAGTACATTCCGACTTTACATAACAGGCACTTTCTATTTTCAAAAAAAATCCAAAACTAATTCCCAAGGCTATAATAACATGCATTTTTTTTAAAAAAAAAATAGTCTCAGTTTTATTTGTTGTTCCTTCCACCAGGTATATTTAGAGCTAAGTGGGTTCTTTTTTTTTTCTCTATTCTTTTAGTTTCCTTTCCTTAAAATTAGAACACTTTCTGCTTATTAAGAATCACCTCACAGATAAAAAGGAAAATGCTCCAATTATCATCTGGGAATGAGTTTTCCTACTGCATGCACATCAATTCTTCTCTAAAGCAGACATACCTATTTCAGGACTTCTTTTAAAATTACAGTGTGGTTCGTATTTGTGTCAGAATTGTTTAGTCTGTCTGAATTGCCCCAAGAAAAAATATGCTAAGGAGGCTTTATAAAAAGAAAACTTCTTTTTATTCAACTCCTATGTTCCTCTGGAGAATTTCTTTAAACACATCTATTTTAAGGACCTGTAGGGAAATTTGCATTTTATCCTGAGCTGTTGTAAACAACAAGTATAAAAAAGATTCAAATAGAGTTGCTGAAGCAGGAGTGCGTTCAATTACTCCAGTAATTCTTGAGTGTCTATTTATATATGTTTCTAATATTTCCCTCAGAAATATTTACAGAGAGAGGAAATAGAGTGTTAGAAGCAAGTATCTACTGGTACACTAGTCCATGTTCCAGCAGATAAATTATTGCAATACAAATTCAAAATATCTGTGCATCACAGATCTACAGCTAGGTTAATAATAAATGAGTAAGCAGCACATAAATACCAATAATTTCTAAATGAAAATGAATATAACCAAGCCCTTGATATTATAGATACTAACACAAACTGTGAGATAAAAGAATGAAAGAAAATAGTCAATAATACATTTCATATGACTTTTTCAGACATTGTTGTTATTATTTTGCCTCCTCTATTTATTTGCCTCTACTCTCTATAATCACAGCCCCTTGCTTTTCACAGTTCCTCCAGTGATAACACAGACAGCCTGCTATTCCACTCCCCCACCACCCATCAATGGTCTCCTTTTACTTTGTTTGGTTCTGAAGTTACTCTAGACTATGCACTCACATCTCTAAATTTTTAATCTAAGAGCCTCAAATGAAAGAAACCATGTATTTTGTCTTTCTGGGTCAGGGTTATATGATTTAATATGATATTGTACAGTTCCATCCACTTACCTGAAATGTCATATTTCATTTTTCTTTACATCTGAATAATATTCCAGAGTTTATATGCACCACATTTTTATTTTCCACTTTTTTATTATCCATTCATCAGTTGGGAGACTTGTAGGTTGTTTCTGTTTCCGACATACTGTGAACAAAGCGGCAACGAACCTGGCTGAGCAAGGATCTGAGGGATGCTGCTGAGTCATTTGCATATATGCCAAAGAATGGCATAGCTGAGTTATATGGTAGATTGATTTGTAGCTGTCTGAAGAATCTCTCAAACTTATTTCTATATTGTCTGAAACAGATCGCAATCCTACCAACAGTGAATGGGGGCTCACTTTTCCACGGATGGCTTCCAACATTTATTTTTGTTTTTGTTTTTTTTTTTAAATTTATTTATTAAGCATACAATGTACTGCTGGCAAGGAAGGAACCAGGTCTTATTACAGATGGTTGTGAGCCACCATGTGGTTGCTGGGAATTGAACTAGGGACCTCTGGAAAAGCAGCCAGTGCTCTTAACCTCTGAGCCATCTCTCCAGCCCCCAACATTTGTTTTTGGTTATTCTGCTGCTCTATGCTATACTAACAAAGGTGAGATGGATCTCAAAGTTCTTTTGATTTGTTAGGGACAAGATATATAGATATACACATATACATAAATATGCAGAGAGAGAGAGCCAGAGACAGAGAGATTTCTCAGCTTTTTGTAAGAGTTCTCTGCTCAGGACCCAGACCTGTTTTTGAAAGGGCTTTTTGTGTATTTTTAACTCTTCGCTTTTAAGCTTTTTTTGTATCCTATATGTTAATCCTCTGTCACATATATAGATAATATAGAGTATCCGTATTCTTTGGGTTTCTTACTGCCCTCGATGTTTATTTAGCTGTGTAGAGATTTTTAATCTTATGAAATATCACTTGTCAATTTTGGGATTTAATTACTGGGATAATGTAACCCTGTTCAGAAAGTCATTTCTTATATCTACCTCAGATAGGGTACTGGCTATGTTCTCCTCCTGAAATTTCAGTGTTTCAGTTTTCACAGTTAGTTATTTGATCCATTTGGAGTTAATTTTGTGAAAGTGATGTATGTGTCTGTGTGTGTATATAATTTAATTCCTCTGAATGTGGACGGTCAGTATTCCTAACACCAATGTTGAAGAAACTTTCTTTTCTCAGGTTCATGTTTTTGACATTTTTGTCAAATATCAGATTAGCAAAGTTGTTTGTATGCATGCTTGGGTCTTTGATTTTGTTTCATTGGTCTATGTGTCTGGTTTTTTGCCAGTACCACAAATAATAATAATTAATAATAATAATAATAATAATAAACCATTTATTATTGTATCTCTGAAATACACAATGATGAGTTATAGAAAGACAATCCCTCCATATCTGCAAAATATAATATAAATATGCATATTGACATAAATATAGTTTAAAGAAATTTCCCCATTGGGGCTGAAAATGTACCCTCCAAGAGCCTAAAATCATCTAACATAAAACCCAATACCAGGTATGAAAAGCTCTCCTTTTATCTGTTGGACAAGGCTGGATAAGTAATGTTATGTATACTTCTAACATCCTAATCCAAATCATATTGTATTTAACTTTCCTTCAAATTAAATAGTAAATGTGGTATCCATTATAATTCAGAAAAATAGAAAAAACTACTTTATTTTAAGCATCAAGTAAAAAGAAACAGTATAAATGAAGAGTAATATTCTAATAACAGCTCTGAGGAGTTGAATATACCATTTCCTGTTCATCTATAGATCGTCCCTGTCCTCCTCTCTAAGCAAGGTGAGGATTCAAAACTTTGTATAAAGATTACAAAGAGAATAATAGCCAAAATGTTCTTCTTTTCATATGATAATGCATCAAATTCCTAACTCTAAGTGGAAAAACTAAGAGATTTGTTTATAAAAAGCTGTTGGGGAATTTTGAGGCAATCTATGACTAGCTGAAATAGGGGGCTTGTCTCATGAGGACAAGGGGCACTCATTTGAAGAATGTGCAGATCAGTTTGCAGAGGTAGCAACCAGTGATTGCTCAGCAGCAGTCGAGAAAAGAAACTAAATTTTCAGCTCCAAAGAATCCTTAGGAGGTTTTCTATATCCACATTCCACATACTACTGTAGGATAAAGAGAAACTATCCTTCCTCTTACCGTGGGATGTGGAGAACTTTTCAAGCAGGACCTTATGCTCCTGTATGTTGATTTAACTGAATTAATATACTTAGCTCAGCTCTACCTAATGACACTCAAGGTTAGTGTCGCAGATGCTCATTTTTCATTAAGTGGTCCTCAAACTTTAATAGGCAAATGTATTGCCCAGAGATATTTCGAAAACCATACAATATAATTTGGAAGAGCTGGAGTACTGTCTTAGACTCTGCTTTTGACATAAACTGCCAGGCAATGGCAGGGCAGTACATCTGCCTTAATGCCATAATTTGCCCTAGAAGGTTAAAGGAGTCTCAATCTCAAATACTCCACTGATACACAGAGTAGCAAGTTAAAAGCCCTGCACTCGGACCTTAACTAGCCCATGTTAGAGAGATACTGCAGTGGGTATGTACTAAGAACCAGAAACTACATGCTTTGAAAGTCCTCTTGTGTTTGTTTCTTTTGCATATGCACATTGGACACATACACATGCATTCACTCATCATGCACGCATACTCTATACACACATATACACACATATAAACACACCATAAACTTTCTAAAGTGTTATTTACAAAAATGATTGAGAACCACTGCATTTTTATTCTTGTATACTGCCTGTCCTATTTGCTTCCAAAATACTGGCAATCAGTTTTTGACCTTTAAAATTTTCAGAACTAGTCCCTTTAAAAATAAGTTGTCTTGAGTTAATAAGTAATTTTAAAATATCTCACAATCATAAAACCAAATGAAATATGAAAAATGAATAGCCATATATTTCATTAAACAGAAAAATACTTGTGGTGGTTTGATTAGGAATGACATCCAAAGACTCAGAGATTTGAATGCTTGGTCATCAGGGAGTGGCACTATTTGGAAATGCAACCTTGTTGGAGGAGGTGTGGTCTTATTGGAGGAAGAGTATACTGACATTGAGCTTTAGAGTTTTGTTGGGGGCCATGCAAGGGGGCCAACAAGCATCACTGAAACTCATTAATACTGCTGGGTGATTGTCAAAGCCATGCATGAGTGAGCCTTGGAGAGGCAAAGACCTGAGGACTAAGTGTCCTGAGGACGTTGACTGTTATGGAGCACAGCTCTGATTCTCTTGATTATTGCCATCATGGTTACCACATCTCCCCATAACCTATGGGTTGTATGAAAACCTTCAAGGGGTCTCTAGTTCCTCACTGGTACTTACAGTAATAATGGTTGACTTTTCCCAGGCTTGCTGCTGGAGCAGATTAATGGTTCAACCACCACCCTTTAAAATAATTTAGATATAAAGATTGTTAGGAAGGTTGCATTAAGATGTTTTTGTTAATGGCTTTGAGGTAGAAAATCTTGGGGAAACAATTTAAAGTTTATAAAGAGAGAATTTTCATAGTTAAACAAGAGATTTGTTGATGTCAATGAACAGGAACAATGGCAGTCCGGCTATTGATGGCTGACGTACTTCCTTGCTCAGATGGGTTGATTCAAGGGTGATGATGAATTCATTTCTGCCCTCAGCTTCCTTATATAAAAATAAAACTGTTGTTGAGTGGGTATGCACCCAGAGGATTTAAAGTAGAGCTGACTGGTTGTTTTTCATGTATATAAGTTTAGATTTGTGATTCAAGATTTTTCTAATAAGATTACCTTTTGAGGTAAATGATAAAGTGATTGATCCTTTCTTCATAACTACAAAATGCAGCCTGCCAGTAAAAGAAGTGACTGAGAAAAATGCCTTGCTTGTTTACACACTGTTAATCTATAACAAGTAGCTTGGGTACGAATGTATGTGGGTTCTCGGGACAACTTGTTTTTCCTCTGTATTAAATAAATAGTTTAATCACTTAAGGGATATGGAAAACATGGTTTGGGGGGTTTTGTTTATTTGGGTTTTGCTTCTTCTTTTACTTGTATTCATTGTAATTATTTACTTGAGAAACAGAGCATAACCACATTGTAGCTTTTATGATGCTTGAAAGATTCCGCTGGGATATATAAGCAGTAGGGAAAAATAGAGAAGAGAGAAGAAAAACACTAGGAAAGTGGTAGGAGGAAAACACCAGGGAAAGTCTAGAAGGAAGACATGTCAGAGTAGGTAGATGGAAGACATCAAGATAGACAGCAGGGAAACATCAGGGTAGAAAAACAGAACAGAAAAAGAATAGAGAAGAACAAAGAAACAGCAAGAATAATGAAATGAAAATCTGAGCTTTGACCTTCAGAAAAGTCCTCATGTGTCTGCTTGATTGCTCAGCAGTTTTCCTGCTCTACATCTCTGCTCCAGTTTTTCTGATCTGCAGAAAGCTCGCCATTCAACAACACCCTAACTGAGATCCTGACATGTTGGATGTGTGTGTACGTGTGTGTGTGTGTGTGTGTGTGTGTGTGTGTGTGTGTGTGTTTCCCTTTTTCACCAGACCCAGAGAGCCATGTTGCTGCTTTCTTCTCTTGCCCCCTCCTTGCCTGCCCCACAGAATTGTTTTACTCCCTTAGGTAGAAAAATCCATTTGAGTGATTAGTTTGTTGACTCCATGGATCCCTCTCAATCCCAGAGTTGCTGTAGGCTGGTCCTCATGGCAGCAATAGAGCTTCAACTGTTCAAGCCAGTCCCACAGTCTCTTCCTGCTACCTACTGATCCAGAGCTCTGAGCAACCTCCCCAGCACCATGACTGCCTTCATGCCTTCTTGCTTTGCACGGTGACAATGGACTAAACCTGTGAATATAAGCAAGTCCCAGTTAAATGCTTTCTTTTGTAAGAGTTGCCACCATCATGATGTCTCTTTAGAGCAATAGAACATTGACTAAGACAGTATTTGTGTTTGTTGTTGGTCTTTTACCTTGCTTGAAGGTAATAATACAATCCTGTGATTTGGGAGTCCCCTCTGTGTGCTGTGATTACCATTAATGAATAAAGAAACTGCCTTGGCCTGTTGATAGGGCAGAACTTAGGTAGGCAGAGAGGACTGGACTGAATGCTGGGAGAAAGAAGGGCAGACTCAGAGAGACAACATGGAGCCACCAGAGACAGATGCTGGTCGGAACTTTAGCCGGTAAGCCACAGCCACATGGCAATACACAGATTAATAGAAATGGGTTAAATTAATATGTAAGAGGTAGCAAATGAGAAGCTAGAGCTAATGGGACAAGAAGTGATTTAATTAATACAGTTTCTATGTGATTATTTTGGTTCTGGACAGCTGGGAAGGATAAGCAGGCCCCTCCTCCTACAATCCTGAAGCAAGATTTTTCAATCAAGTTTAAACAGACTGTGTCCTAATGATATAATCTAAGGAATCAAACTATTTACTTATAAATTCTTTCAGAATAAATTATGTTGAAATCTTTATTGAGTGTGGGCAGTGGTGGTGGCTCACACCTTTAATCCTAGTAGTCGGGAGGCAGAGGCAGGTGGATTTCAGTGACTTCGAGGCCAGCCTGGTCTACAAAGCAAGTTCCAGAATAGTCAGAAGTGTTATACAGAGAAATCCTGCCATGAAAAGCCAACTAAAATAAAAAAAACTATATTGATATATGACCCCATAGGTTTGTGGGAAGTCTTTGAATACGTAACTGCAAAATGACTATAGGTGACTGTCTCTTCAGATTTTTGTACTATGTGAATATGATCTTGTCAGATGAGAATTTAGTCTGCCTTGAATTATTATCAGAGACCAATAATCAATCCTGTCACCCCATAGACAATTACGTTTGTTAATTCTCCAGAATGTGGCATCTGCACATTTCAAATTTGTTGCATTTAACTAATTTGGTCTTAATCACAAAGAAAAATTATTTCCCTCAATGTTAAAATTAATGATGCATATTAATAATAAAGTAGATTAATCATCTAAGAAAGATTTCCTTTGTGGAATGATTCTTAATTCCCAAATTAAATGGATAAAGTTTATTTCCATCCAATTGCCCAGGCTTTGTCCTCAGTTTATTGATAGTAATTTTCAGTATGTGGTCATTGTACATGCTGATAGAATTAATAAAGATATTTTCAACATGCTTTTACCACAGTAACCATGAATAACTTATGTTGCCCCCTCCCTTGCAATGTTACACTTTTATTCCTAGAAAAAGTAACATTTCTACTGTCAAGAAATAGTCATGTAATAAAATGTCAGGTGGTGAATCAATGTTCCTCTCACAGGCATGAAGGACACATGGCTCTCAATCATAGATTCTCATCAATGACACATACATTGGCGTTTTAAAAGCGCCAGTGTCCAGATCTTAACATCCACCTTGCTAGTGAGATATTTTGCTGTATCTGGGCTTGAACAAGGGCCCAGTGTGCTTTGAAAACATATTAAAATGTGTGTGCGCACATGCACACATGAACACAAATATAAATTACACAGATTCTAGGATCCAAATATGATTGAATATGCAATGCTTATCTTTCCGAGGGTGCCATATTTTGCTTAACCTGAGGGCTTACAGTTGTATCCATTGTCCTATAAATGCTACAAATGTATTTTCCTAAGCATGTTGTATGCATGTGCCATACTGTCATTATCCACCAAGCTGCTGGTAAATGCCTAGGCTGACCCATAGCTTGGCTGTTATGAATGGGGACGCAGTGCTTGAAGAAAGACAAGAAGACTTGAGGTCTGCTGCTTTTGATTCTTCAGACTTATTCTAAAAAAAAAATGATATAATTTGACCATACAGTTTGATCATGAGAAATCTCCATATGGATTTCTACAGAGGGTGGCAGAGTAATTTACATTCCTAGCATAAGTGTATAAGGTTTGCACATTGCTTCATGCCCTCATCACCATTTGTGATTTGTTTACTTAACGACTGCCGTCCGCCCGTCTGAGTGGAATCTCAATGACGTTTTATTTTTATTCTATGACTAAGAAGGATGAGAATTATCTTTAAGGTTTTGGGGGCATTTATGCAAATGACAAATTGATCATTCCTTTAGATAGCTTAGATGAGACCTACAACTAACATTGCCTTTAATTGAATGAAAAAGTTATTTATTGTATTGCAGGCATTTATACTTCATCATTATAGCCGAATCATTATAATTGTAGATTCTACTAGAAGTCTTTACTGCAGCAGTGGGAACTTATGACTAAGAATAGCTAACAGATAATTGGGGTTGTACCTTTCACAGATTAGTTGGTAATTTAAGTATATTTTTAAAATTATTATACTTATTATATGTTATTTATACATTTATATTTAGTATATACTTGTCTACATACTATAATATTTTATATATTATAAAATATAATATAAGCTACATTTATTATATTTATTTTAGTATAATATGTATACATGCTATTTATGTATTCATATTATATTGCAAATATATTTATTATAATTTTTATTAATTGTATATGTTCTATATAAGAACATTTATAGCAATGAAGGTATATAATTATTATTAGGATAAGTTAAAAAGTAAACTCAGATTATGTAAAGGGTTCCATGACATCTTTATGTCACAACAACAGGCAATTTCTGATCATATTCCCTGAAGCCTGAGATCTTAATATTGGCCACTGAAATTGTGAAATTGTTACCTCATTTTCGTGGTCAACAATAATTATAGTAAGGGAAAGTTCATGCTTTGTGTGCTTTACTCATGAGTCACTCTTAAGTTCCCAAATTACTATAGTAACCAAGGTAAGTTTAATAAACCTGTGCTAATATGGACACTCAGTTTAAAATTAAACACCAAATAAGCAAACTCTGTGTACAATTCATTCTATCATCTATAATGTGCAATCTGGAGCAGCACACCTCTCAAGTTGTCAACGTCATATAGTACTGCTATGTCACAGAAAAGTTGACATTAAAATACCTGCTGAAAGAATGCTTGACTTAAGAAAAGAGTGATCCTTCCTAGGTTGTTTCTTCTGGCATGTTAATATCGTCCCCATTGGAGGAATCACAAACAATTTAGAGGAACTGTAAGCATGGAAACATGTGGTCCAGGCCAGCTGCCCCTTGTCTAACCTTTTGGCATCTTAAATGCTACATCTTTATCTTTGCATTCCAACAGAAGCAGATGCTAATTTCACAATGTTCTTTTTTAATTGTACTCTCAACAGCACTTACCAAAATTTAAAAATATTACTTACGCTTTTTTTGTACTTTGCACAGTTGAATGAAAATTACAGCCAAATGAGAACCTTACTTAGTTACAGCTAACCCTTGTTGTCACCAAAATCTCCCTCTCTTCTCATAAAGTATTCAACTACCGTGAGTTGGGCTTCTTCGTGTCTCCTTATGAACTAGGTCCAGAAAATAAAATCAGCTGTTTAAAGCTCTCTTTTTAACTCATCCCAGTAAGGTCCTATCTGAGCTCATTTGGTCTCCTGCTGTTAGAACAGTTGCACCTTGGTTTACTCGCTGAATGTGTACATTTCCCTGTCCTCACTCTTTGGTTTCACACTTGCTTTAAGCTAATTCTCTGACTTTCATCATATGTGGTATAGATAGAATAAAAAATAAGAAATAAATCTTTCTTTCCTATTTCTCATACTCCTTATTTAATATTTCATCAAATCATTACCATGACTTTCTGAAATATAGCCTAAATCTTGTTTTTGGAAATAATCACACCCTAGTTCAGAGATCAATGCATTATCATTTTGCCCAAGAATAAGGCAACAGTCACCTCCCAATAATCTTTTGGATCCTTGTTTTGTTTGTGCCTATAACACTGATGAAATTTCTCAGGGAAGCTATTAACTTTCAAGGAAGGAAGTAGATTCTTATCCCTTTAATATTATGCATAATTTGTATTCAGTTGAAGCATTTTATTACTAAAATAAAGATATTAGACCGTTGAAAGAACCATCCCAGTTGCATCATAAAGGAATATAGTGTTATAGGCATTGTGAGAAAATAAGCAAACTTTAAAGCCCTTTATGTGGATAAATGGAAGAGGGGGCATGGTGGCTCAGTGGGTAAAGAAGCTTGCAGTCAAGCCTAAACACCTGGGTTTGGTCACTAGAACCCACAAAATAGGAGAGAAGAGATTCCAAATCTGTCCGTTGAGCAGAGTCTGGAAGCGTTCATATTCTACATATTCATGAGTGTCAGATAAAAAAATCCAAAGAAAGTGAAAGACTGAAAATGCAGGGAACAGGCAGAGTGACGGACCTTAGCAATCGCAGGTGAGTATGGGAATCGCAGCTTCTGTGGTGACACATACCTGTGATAATGGCAAGTTAGAAGGTATTTGGTATGTAAAACATTCAGCATTTTTGTTTTTTGACTAAGAAGTAGAGACAGAACAGACTGGATTTTTTTCATACTTATCTCTACAGAAAAGCGAATTTTTAGATCAGCTTTTAAATGCAACCTGAACGACAGAGATAAATCAACAAGCAAATGAACAAAAAGTGAAGTAGAAAGTGTGTGCAAAAAAGATTGTAAGTGAGACTGACCAATGGAAGAAGTCTCCTCAAGATGCTTGCGTCAAATACAGACTGCTCTTTAGAGAGCACAAATGCTGTTAAGAACACAATGATGGTTTAAACTAAATAAACAACGACCACAAAACTCACAACTTTACAAGGAAAAAACAGCACAAGGATGCTGGTGGATGGCCCTATGCTTAAGAGCTCTGGCTATCATATTTCCAGTCTAGAAACAAAGCACTGATCCATAGGTCGCCCTCTTACCCTTACCTCCAAGCCAACTTTCTCTCTCTCTCTCTCTCTATCTATCTATCTATCTATTTATCTATCTATCTCTTTCTAAGTCTGTTACACCCCCCCACACCCCCCCACACATAATGTTTAAATAATAACCCGAAGCCTTTGGTTCCAATAGTAGAGTAAACATTTACTAAAAATTTAAGAAAAACACAAGGCATAAGTCACTGCACTTTGAAAATATTTTACTTCAGAAAATAGATATATATGCCTGAATAATTAAAATATGGTTTTGTTTTGATTTTACCTTTATCAATCTTATAAGAACACAGCATTTACTGAAAGAAAAGCAATTTTACAGAGGTAATCTGGTCTGTCCTTTTTTTTTTCTAATTAAAAAGTAAATGAAAATATAATTGCTCACTTCCCCTTTTCTTCCCTTCCTGTGTTCCCCATCTCCATCTCAGTTGAATATAAGACATGGTTCTTAAATAATTCTTGGAGATATGCATGTCGCACACAAGGGGTATAGAACACATTCATGGCATATACCAACCCTTAAGAAAGGAGAGGGAAGAGTCTGCTTCACAGTTGTATGCCACTCTTTGACTCTTTACAAAAGTTTTAGCCAAGTTTAAAAAGCTTTCTCCTATTAAAAGGAAGATGCTTTAATGATTGCCGCGTGGTCTGATATTCACACCTGCAGTATAATGTATGCATTCAAATATAACTACATTTTTCATAATTAATCTGTCATTCATTTGATGTTTTAAAAACTTATTTAAATGCATGTGTTTTGGTTCCCAAAATAAATCTTTCTAATGATAAATTTTGCATCAAAACTTCCTCCCTGACTTTTGTCACTGAATATTATTGATTTAGCATCTCCAGTCTAATTACACTTGCTCATGCTGTACACAGCTTTCTAACAGCTTCAAGGGAATACACTTTTAGAAGACATTTTAGTACTGAACTTGTTTCCAATATTATATCTTATTTCCTTTTTAATATGAAAAAACTTTATGACAGTTTATATCAATTTGAAAATTCCTTGTACATCAGAATAAAATTTACTGTATCATGTGCTTTTAATTTGATCTAAACATTATAAATTAGCACATCCAAGCAAGGGCTTCTCAGCAATGGTTTTATCATTTACACTCCTTTTGTTTCTCATATAAATCATAATTGCTAAGTACCGCAATTCATCTTCCTAAATAAATGTCCTGCTTCAATGTTAGCAGTTTTGGAGGGCTTTACATGAAAATAGACAAGTTTATTTATGTAGAAATGCATCATTGGATTCTTCTCTCTTCACAGGTATCCTTTTTACTTTGAAAATGCAAGTTCTAAATCTAGTACAGATGTTGAAAATATGATTTTGCCAAAGTGGAAAATCTCAGAGCTTAAGAGAACAAGGTACTGATGTTGAGCTACTTAGGTCACACTCAGGGATTATTAGCAGTCTCCTGCAGAACAACCTTGCACACGTGGCACACTTCACTTGTTCCTGGTTTTGTCCTTGCCTTTCCCCTAATCTAGAACTACAACTATTCTCTCCACCTACACATCTAAGCAAAACTTTTGTCATGTTTCTGGCCACATATTATTCCTTTGATTTGGTCTGTTATTAATATTTGTAACAGGGAATGATAGAAGTATACTAAATTAAGTCTACCCACCTCTTATTTTTGTACTTTCCCCAATCCGCACATAGTTCAATCTAAAAATAAAATGCCTAGAATAATCCCTCAAAATCCAAGTGATCATGATACCTTTGTTCACAATGTGGTCATGACCCCAAGATGCCTTCAAAATTATCTCAAATATCTCTATATTTCCTGTAATGCCTTATAGACTGTGTTCCGATTAGCCTGTTTTCGCTAGAGTGTATGAACAATGTAATAGATCCACCAGTCCCTTTGAAATGCCTTCACTAAACAGGACACACTTCTGCTTTTCGGTTTGATTTGCATCAGATCCCACCCCCTAGAATGTCCTTCCCTCAGACATCTTTTTGACTAATTTCCCAACTTATTTCTATTTTCCTTTAAAATATATTTTATTTATTTGTGTTCACTGTGTCAGTGAATCCCACATATGTGTGTGTCCCAAAGGAGGTCAAATAAGGTATTAGATTCACTGGAGCTAGAGTTAGAGGGGTTGTCAACTATTTGACATGAGTGCTAGGAACAGGTCCTCTGGAAAGCCGCAGGATCTATTGACCATTTACTGGTTTCTCCTAAAGTCTGTTTTTCTTTAATGCATTCTTTAGATTAGACTGTCTCTGAAAACGGTATGGTAGGTAATCTTGTCCTTCCATTAATTATAACTTTTTTGTCTCACCCTTCACTTTTCTGCCAATAAAACTTTACCTACTGATGTGGTTTTCAGTGTTATTGCATGTTCTGTTTCTCTTCCACACAAGGCTTTTTGGTGCCAGAAAATGTATTCTCTATTGATACGTGAATATGTTGCAAGCAGCTAGGAAATTATATAGAATTAGGGTAATATTACTTTCAAGTGTGCGTCCAAATGTTGGAACAAGTAAAAGTTTTCTATTTAAATTAGTGCATTTGCTTTACCATTTTTTCTAGAGGAAGAATAAATAAACAACTAATTTTATGAAGTACTTTTGAGCACGATTCTGTTGCCCTCTGTTGAGCTTTCCTCTCTCGACTCTACTAAAGGGCTCTAATTCTAGTTTACCTGGCAGCTTCCAGTTGTATAGCCTCTGCATCTATATCACTTGTTAAACCACAGCAGTTCAATTTACAGTGAAGATAGCAATGAACAAAGACATATCATCCTGTTGAATTTGACCTTACTTTCTGAAACAGAAGCTAAAAAGAGCACTGTCAACTTGATATTAGAAACCGTGTCATGATAATTATATTAATAAGGTAATTACTGATAAAGCCTTTATATGCAATACCAAAATACAGTATCTTCAGACAGTCAACAGGAAATATTAAAACAACATCAGGATTAATTGTAAGTTTCTACCCATATCAAGGGAAGGTATAACATATACTTCAGAAGGACGTTAAGGCAGTCATTAAAGATGTAAATAGGTTTCTCTGAGAGATTAATTATTTATTATTTATAAGCTGCATGAAGATAATTTGGCACACAGGCAAATAAAGAAATGTCCTAATAATAGGGACCTTTTCCTAGCATAAGCAGTAAGGAAAACAAATGCAGAGTTTTAATCTTTTTAAGTACAGAAAGACTTCCAAAACATGAAAGCTTTTGAAATATCAAGAAGTACTGAAATTAGAAACTAAGCTCTTAAAAACAATTGATTTTGCAATATTAGGAAATTGTAAAGAATCAGGAGAAGAAAATGATAAAGTCAATACAGAATTTGTAGGAGTGTAAATTTAGAAAAAACATATCTCAGTAAGGTTGTTAAATTTCAATCACATGTAGCAGTATCTATGTGTGTGTGTATGCAAACAAGTACACATATGTATGTATATATAAATTTATTATATATACATTTATGTATGTATATATTTGTATATACAATGTATAGATGCAAATCCATATATACATAAATATGTTTGTTATTACATGTAAATTTATGTGTCAACAGGTATAAAGTGGAAATAAATAGATTCTTAATAAGTAAGAACAAGATCAAGATCCATGTCTTAAAAAATTCATTATAAAATAACACAGGATGATTAATCAATTAATCAACAATGATGCTTTACTGATGTTATAAAAACATGAAACTTACCCTGAAAGTATCAAATTTAAAGACACAAGAGAACTATGTGTACAGGAATTTTATTGAAATAATGACCTTCATGCAAATATGATATGTTAAACTACATTATTCATCTGACTCTTTTCTACACTCCAAATCTCCTACCACACGGCTCTCTTTTTCTTAAAATCTGTTTTTGTCACATTTATTTAAAAATATTTTGGCTGGGCAGTGTTGGCAAATACCTCTAGTCCTATCACTCAAGAGGAAGAGGAGGGCAGATCTCTGTGAGTTTGAGGTCTATTGGATGAGTTCCAGGACAGCAAAGGCCACACACAGGGAAATCCTGTCTGAAAAAGAACACAAAACAAAATTTTAAAAAAACAATCACCAACTAAACAAACAATGAAATAAAAATACATTGACAATATCTTGTCCTGCGTCAGAGTTTCTACCTTTTTTCCCAATTTCACATTTCAGACTATCCATCTGCAATATGCTCCTCTGAGTAGGAAATGTCTTATCACCTGCTTCCATATGTTGCCTGTGTGCAGCTCTGTGTTTATTACTTGCTCAGATTATGTTGGACATTCTCACCTCTGAAATCCATTGCAGGTAAATGCACAATCACTGTTCCAGTTGTTCTTCATATTGTCTCCATCATATACTCCTCAGTTTTGGTTCTACTCCTGTTTTCAAAAGACCTATGCATCTATAGTGTTGATGTTAGATGGAGAAAATGCATTATTCTTCGTAGTTCACATGTGTATATAGTGTTGATGTTAGATGGAGAAAATGCATTATTCTCTGTAGTTCACGTGTTGATCCTGCTCCTCCATCACTTAAATCCATTTCAATCTAAGCTTTGAATCCGAACAAAAGAATAACTGAAGAATTATGTAAGTATGTGTCTACATTTTCAAGTGGGAAATAATTGGTCTGTAATATCATAAATGTTTCCATCACAACTAGGGCAACTTTCATATTAATAAACTAACCCGAAAATATGTGTAAAACAGTAAAAGAAGGAGATAAGATAGAAAAGAGAGAATAGAAAGTGAAAGAGCAATGAACATGACAGAAATTGTTAGCTTTCTGGGTGTGAGACATCATGTGTCAGTTATTCAAGACAGTTAATGACAAAAGTATGGATGAAGAGACCATGCTTTGTAGAATATTATTTTAAGTTGCATTATATTTGTTTAATGATGTAAGATGGTGTTACATTCTTTTATGTTGCATGTTTAACTCTGTGTAGCTGTGTTACGTTGTCTGTCTAAAACACCCGATTTGTCTAATGAAAAACTGAACAGTCAATAGCTATGCAGGGATATCCAGGGCTGGAAGGCAGAGAAAAATGTAGGAGGATAAATCTGGTAAGAGAAGATTGATCAGGTAGTGAAGGGAGGAGAGAAAGATTCCAGGGACCAGCCACCCAGACACACAGCAAGCCACAGAATAAGAAGTAAAGAAAGGTAAACACCCAGAGTCAAAATATAGACACGATAATTTAAGTTGAGAAAAGCTGACTAGAAAAAAAAAAACAAGCTAAGACTAGACATTCATAAGTAAGAATACATCTTCATTTATTTACTTGGGTATTGGGTATTGGGTGGTGGGTCCCCTAAAGAGTAAAGAGCCAAAAGAGTAAAAAAAAAAAACAAAAAAACAAAAAAAAACACATTTTGGCATACTAAAGTGAGGCTCGAATATCCTGAGGTCCTGAGAAAGCTGAAAAGAAAATACAAACAAACAAACAAGCAAAACAAACAAAATAAAACCCCCCAAATAAATAAGACTCTTATAAGAAACTCTGCCTTACAACAGATCTCTTGAACAGCTTTTCCCGTGCCAAATAGAAACAAACAAACAAACAAAACTAAGAAAAAAAAAAAAAGCACCTGCCACAGTGTAGAGCACTGGCATTCCATAGTTGGTGGTTAAATACAGTTCCTAGTCAACATCTCCTACTACTGGACCCTGAGTTTTAGGCTTGGTTTTTACATCCTAAGAGGTAGGCAGAACCAATGGTTAAAACCCCAGTGGAGGTCCTGGCCAAACCATTAAGCAATTTAAAGACTCGCGTAGTCAAAAAATCTAAAAGATAAGCAATAAAGAGATCCAGACAGAAAAATCAAAACAAAACAACAACAACAAAAAAACAGGTACCAGTGTGTTTAACGATGGCATAGATTTATGAAAGAAAAGAAAATGGGTGTAGATAGTCATAGAAAAAATTAGTTTAAAAATAATGGTAATGTATTTAAAGAGACAGTAAAAGTAATATAAATAAAAATTGTCAAACAATATTGGAAAGATACAGAATGTCTGGATCCTGTATGTTGTTTTAAATTTAATCTTATAATATGATTTTAAATTTTTTTGATTGCTCATAAGCAAAGGACAGCTGTTGAGAGACCTGGAACTAAGGAGGGACTGCGGAAATAGACCTGCCTAGACTTTAGAAATGCCTTAGCTTTAAAATGCCAGTTAAAAATATATTTGTAAAATGGAACTTAACAGAAGCATTTCTTTGGAGAAGAGGTTTTGCTTTTGTTCCTACGGGAGACCAGAGGGTGTGGATTTCTTCAGAATTGATAAGGATCCGGTCTGATTGGCGGAGACCTCCTGAATCTTGACAACTGATAGCTATCAGCTAAGGTTATAGCAGATCTTCCCAGGACTTAGCAATTGTCTCAGTTTTTCTAAGGGACCCCAAAGATGCCTTCACTCACACAACAAGAAACAGTTTGGAGAACAAGCCTCCCATGTTCTGAAGAGTTGGATGGATGGTCTTTGTTTGACTAATGGGTTATGTATGTATGTTATCATTTAGAGGAGTATAGTGATATAGGATAAAAATACAGCTCTTAATCTCAGATATTTTGTGCTGTCATGGATATTGGTATACTGATACAAATTTAAAGTTATTTTGTTATACTGAAGGTACTCTTGTTTGTGGTATTGCACTTATGCAGTTAATTTTAAAATGCAATGTGTAATTAGAAAACGAGGTTAATAGTTAATCTATAATAATTAAGATTGTGGTCACATTAGGTATGTTTTCAAGATTAAATAGACTTATTTTAGACAGATAGATGACTTTCAAACACTTCAAAGACCTTAAGATTATGGCATTTAAGAAGCTTGTTAAGCAAAGGTTTTTCATGAAAATGAAACACATCTGCTCCTGGAAGAGCTAATTTACTTCAGAAAAGATGAGGGGCATTTTAAAAACTCCTTATAGAGTTTGCTTTCAAATTGACAAGGCTACCATTTTGGAAAGAAACTGCTTTGCCTTGACTGTTTACAGAAGGCTATATAAACAGGACCTGCAGGACCCACAGGAAAGTGACTACTAAACAGTTTTTGACCTTTGACCAAGCAAGGCAGGACAATCTTTCAAAATTTCTGCTTCATAGAAAAGTCTGAAAGATATTCTAGGCATGTAAGCTGAATACACCAACATTGTGAAGGAACTACGGGCGACTGTTGGGCCAGCCATAAGTCTCCTTGTTATATAATATTACATCCTTCTGTGGGTCATTGATGGAGTTAAAGACAAAAGAATTAGACTTATAGTTTTTCTTGGTTATAATAGAAAATAAATTAGATATAAACTTTGGAGTCACTAAGATAAGGTAAATAATGAAGTATTTTCTATGAACATGATAAATGCAAAGGTCCTGAATGTTGCAAATATAATTCTTTCTTGATAACTGTTTTTGTTGTGTATGGTTTTATTATGCTAAGGTTAAAACCTTTCATTTTTATTTAGAAAAAAGGGAGAAATGTTGTAGAATATTATTTTAAGTCGTGTTACATTTATTTATGCTGTGGAACATTTGTTTAATAATGCAAAGAGATGTTTCTTTTATGTTGCATTTGTTTAACTCTGTGAAGCTGTGTTACTTTGCCTCTCTAAAACACCTGTTTGGTCTAATAAAGAGCTGAACAGCCAATGGTGAGGCAGGAGAAAGGATAGGAATGCCTGACAGGCAGAGATAATAAATAGGAAGATAAATCTGGGAAGAGAAAATTGATCAGGGAGTGAAAGGAGGTGAGGCAGATTTCAGGGGCCAGTCACCCAGCTACACTGCAAGCCACATGGTAAGAAGTAAAGAAAGGTATATAGAAAGGTAAAAATTACAGAGGCAAAAGATAGATAGATGGGATGATTTAAGAAAAGGTGGCTAGAAGCAAAAGATAGATGGGATGATTTAAGAAAAGGTGGCTAGAAGCAAAAGATAGACGGGATAATTTAAGAAAAGCTGGCTAGAAGCGAGCCAAGCTCAGGCTGGGCATTCATAAAGAAGAACACGTCTCCATGTATTTTATTTGGGAGCTGGGTATCAGGCCCCCCCCAAAAGCCAATAGAGTCAAAAACAACTAACTACAATCAGGGTAAGGGAATAGTATTCTCTAAAAACACATCACAGCAACACCCATAGCCAAGTATTCTTAAACAGAGACTCAAATAAAGCCCAGTTAAGAAAGGGAGGCTTTTCTACAAATAGGCCTGAAGTAACTGCACAGTCTTAGTGTAAAAAAATAAACCTTAGCCATTGCCTCATACGAGTTAACCTAAATTGAATCATAGATATAAAAGTTGTACAGCTATGGATCTTTTTAGAAAATGTAGGAGAAAAGCTTTGGTTTACAATCTTGGTAAAGTATATGTTTGCAGGATCCTCCATACGTAGCATGATAAAACATAGAATAAAAGTTCCAAGAAATAAATCTGACAAAATTACATGACACAAAGTAAACACATAAAAACAATCATTTTATGTGCTCCAATAATTACTAGGCAGAATTTGAGAGTAAATCAATGATGGTTTAAACTACCATACACTCTAATGAAATACCAAGCTGTAATTCAAGTAGATATCATAATTTGTGTATGAGAAAATACATAATGGATCTATGAGTAACAATGAAATGCTAGTGAAAGTAGACCAAAAGGATGCAATTATTTGGGATTTTCATAATCCTAGATAGATTCCATATGGTTGGAATGAGAATTTTATCTGTAATTCAGGACAATCCCAGTTATAATCTCTGCAAGTTGTTTTGTGCATATTAACAAACTAATTCAAAAGGTTGTACATACAGGGCAAAAATATCAGAGTAGTCATCTAAAATCTACATAACAAACAAACTGACAAACATTAGTGACTTTAAGATTAATACTGTGTTAATTAAGATAATATGGTATTAACACAAGAAACATCAGGTGAAGAAGAGGTGTCAAACTGATATTTTACAAAAACCAATGGCAATGCAGGAGAGCAAAGGTATCTTTTCAATGCATGCTACAGATTAATAAGTCACATACACTATAAGAGTATGAACTGCAGAGATGCTGCATTTCAAAGAAATTAATTCTAAATGAATAGTAGAGAGAATATAAATTGGAAAAATAATAAATCATCTATGCAATACCATAACACAAAACTTAAGTGGTCTTGGTTATAAAGATGATAATTTAGAGACAGTATCAAAAGCTCCTTCCAGAAAGCATTGATGAACTGGATTGAAAATAAAAAATTTAACTCTAGTAAATAATGCTCAAATATGTGTATAAGTAAATAAATCAAACCAAAAAGCATGTACCCAGAAGAGGACTCTATTCTAAACACACAAGAAAGGAAGAAAGAAAGAAAGAAAGAAAGAAAGAAAGAAAGAAAGAAAGAAAGAAAGAAAACACATAGCCCATTATTTAAATGGCCTATAGAACTGAATAGATGTCTCAGGAAAAAAATGTATATATGAGAAGTTAGAGGATGAGAAAATACCTAACTTCATATGTCACTACAGAATAGTACATTTTAACCATGGATTCTCACAAAAACATCAAATTCTCAAAAGGATGTAGAGCAAAGGAGAAGGAATGTGTTGCTGGTGGGAATATAGAAGGGCACAATCACTTTGCCAGCAGTTAGAACCTGCTTGCAAGACTAAAGGTAGGCCCAGTAATCATACACTTTGATATTTACACAACTAAACCGAATTTTATTCCCAACTGTAAAACCTGCAGAAGAACACTTACAGTTGAGTAATTTATAGCTACCAAACTTAGAAGCAAATGAGATATATTGATGTAGATGAATGGCAAATACAATCCGGTATAGTCAGACATGGTCAGTAAAGTTGTGGAGGCCCAAAAATGTGAGCCTATTTCTACTTAGTTTGAGAGTCAGAGAGTTTGAGGTCACTCACTCGTTAACAAGTGTGGCTGTACACCCTGACCCAAGGTGTGGTTACTTGGTGTTTTGGACATTAAGATGGCCCATGCAAGTAGATTCTCTCCAGCTTGACCAAAGGTCAGGGAAATCTACCATTCTTTTGTTTTAGGAGGTTTGACCTAGGGAGTGGCTGCCTTCAGGATACTTGGTCTATGGCAAGTTCACTGTCTAAACAACAGGATGCCTTTCTCATGAATTAATGACTTGATGAGTCAAAAAACTGAAGCAAATAACTCTTCTAATTGTCCTTTGTATCATGTTTAAGCAGTCTTTTATCTTCTTGCCCCTGTTTTATTGGGGCATAAAACTGTATGGAAATGTAATAAAAGTAATTTTTTTTTTAAAAAAAAGAATTCACTGGAACTCCCTCCTAGTACTATCTTATATTTCCTGTTTTATTTTTACTTGTGTCTTTGTACTCTTTACTAACTTTTCTAATCCGCATGCCCCTACCTGGTAAGTGGTTTACTGTTTGAAACTGGTTGCTGACTAAAATAGATGAGCTCGTCAAACTAGGAAAAGACACCGAGGAAACTTAAATACACAACACCAAGTGAGAGAAGCCAGGCCAATGGAACTCATGCTGCATGACCTCATCTATCGACACAATGGAAAGGCGTATTTATGAAGATAATAAAACCATCAATAGTTGTCAAAGATTGGGGGTAAAGAATGGATGGCTAGTAGAACATAGTTGATTTTTAAGGCAGTGAAATTTTTCTGTGAGGCACTGCAACAACAGTAGATTTCATTTGTATTTGTTAAGATATGGAGGGCATGCACAAACAGTGGGCACTGATGTGAAAATGGGCCTTGGGTGTAATGATATGTCATTGTTGAATACTAATTTTAAGAAATTTCCCTTGGTTCTGTAAGTTGCTAATATTGGAAGGGATGTGTGTGTGTGGTGTGTAAGAGAGAGAGAGGGAGAGACAAGGATAGATAGACACACAGAGAGAGAAATACTAGTTCTTTTTACAGTCTGCTCAATTTTTCTGTGACTATAAAAGTGGCCTGAAAGGTATGATTTTTTAACAATGGTCTATTGTTATGGGTAGGAGGCTGTTTAATCTCATCTGAATTACTCTCTGTGGAAAGAAAAGCTAATCTCAAAGGGTCATGAGTTTATGACAGCACTCATAAAACGTTCCTGTAAGACAACATTGCAGAGAAGAAAACACCTTTGTTTACAGTGACCATGGGGTAATGCGAAGGAGAGGGCGGCTAGGACTACAAAATGACAGTTTGTAGGGACTTTTGTGTTGAGCAAATAGTTCTGTGTGCTATTGCTGTGATTACATGAATCTATACATGAAATGAAAAGGCATAGAACTCTCTATGCATTATACCAATGTCAATTTATTTCTTTGATACTGTATTATTGTTCTGAATAATACAAACACAGGAGGAAAAGTGGCAGAACCCCATGTACTTTTTCCTCCAATTCCTTTAAAACTGTAATAATTTCAAGAAAGTAGTTTCTAACTATGTTCTCTCAGTCAAATAATAGAACTATAGTTTCAAAAGCCTCCGCAGGGGCTTTGTTTATGGCGTGCCAGACTTCTTCGGGATTGAAAGTTTGGTATTTCCTGAGAAATCACAAGATTCAGCATGAAGCTATGTTCATTGCTGCATGACTCACAAAAAAGATTTCAAATCAGAAAAAAAAAAGCCACATGGAACAAAATCTGGAGAAATGAAGCACAATTACCCAAGGTTTTCTTCCCAGAGGAATCTCATGGGACCTACTTAATTTTCTCAGCATGGGTGCATATAAAATGATGTCCACTTGGAAACTTGTTATAAAGTCAACACACATCGAATTTGGTAAGAATGCTCCATGAGATCAGCTTCCTCCTAATAAGTATAAAACATTCAGACTCACTGAAAATAAACAGGTATATGAAGTATGCTGCCTGCTCAGACAAAATCAGACGCAATTAGAAACTCACATTGTGCTCGTATGAATCCTTCTGAAACACAAGTTCTTAAACACCAGCCAAGGGCTAGACTTGTAGACATCTCAGTCATGGATAGCACTTTGTTCTGCTATATTAATGCTTTTTCTGTACAGTAGATAATATAATTTTTGGTAGATAATAAATATATTCTAAACACAGAGAGATGATATTATGAAATACCAGTATCTGATTTATGAGAAAATTATAACAAATACAAATTTTCTAAAATCTAAGAATTGAGAAGTGTTGGTTGAGAATTAAAACTTTGTATGTTATCTCAGAATTTTTAATATCTATTTATACAGCTGCTTTACTTAACTAATAACCCACTCACCAAACATTTTCTTTGCTATGGGGATTGAAGTGCAATGCTGCCTACTCCATCAGAAAAGAAAGAACCAAGCAACTATATTCATTCGCAAAATGTCACCATTTGAAATAAGAATTTACAGAAACTGTCCAATCATATTCTTGAACAGGCAAAGTTAATCTGAAATATTTAAATATTTTAAAAAGTAGGAAAATATGATTTAAAGGTGATATGTAGTACATTTGAACTTGTGCATATTGGCCAATTCTAAGATAATTTTTACATGAAAAATTATATACTAATGGTAATGAAATATTACAATGATTATTATACCATGTTGTCTATAAGTAAATTAATAAGTAAGTAGTGTGTGGAAGCCCGTGTGTGACTTAGTTTCCATCTGGAGTCCATTCTGACTTACAAGTCACTTGAGTTCAAGCTTGCCTGCTCTACTTTTTCCAATAACCTTGAGGGCTGTGAGAGGCTTCTCATTTAGCCCATGAAGTCCGTGAGAAACGAACACACTCCATCTAGTAGAGAAAGCCTCAGGAACACCAAGACAGAAAATAAAGCTGCTCCTGAGCAGCCAGCACATGTTAATTAGGAGGCTGCTCACTCAAGGACAGGGATGGTCTTGTGGTTAGACACTGACTGACCGTCTCTGCTGTGCTTTGTTCTGCTTTTCTATATAAACAAGTTCTGAAATAAACTCTGGGTTGTTTGGTATTAATCTTCAATCCTCCCAGTCCATCCTGTGTTTCTGTCTTCATTTATCTTCATCTAACATTTCCTCAGCCTCAGCACCCTCTCCTAGGGTACACTCAGCTGACTTCTGCTGGAGTGGGCTCCAACAACAGTGAAGACTAAAAATAATAAATTTTAAAACCTCCATGTACCAATTCTTTCTTGTCTCAGGCATGGATGATAACATGACCAAATAAACCTTATGAGGATATAATGTGAAAATTTTCTGAGTACCTCAGTGTTTAACATTACTTAATGTGTTGATAAGGAAGATGTCATGTCAGCTAAATATTCACATGCAATGTAGAGATGAAACTTACAACATGAACTCCTGATGTCTTACAAGAAGGACAATAGAGGAGTTATATAGGATTCTTGACAAAATGTACAATATGAATCTCCTCATGAGTTAACAGTAAGACAAATTAATATAATCTTCCAAAATATAGTACCAATACCCATCAAATATACATGCAAAGCAATGTCCACACCTCTCATATATAAATAACACATAGTTGTTATGAAAAAGGAAAAAAATAACACGGACAGTTAAATATTTATAAGTCTAGCTTGTGTCACCAAATGAAGGAAAATGTTATAGACTATTCTTTGGGAATTGGAAAGGTTGGCATGAACTGGATAGAACTGTTTGCCCGTGGAGAGATTCCTCAATGTGCTAGCTGTAGTATGAACCTGTGGCAGAAGGCACTTTTTGTTAGATGTGTACTAAGTTAAATACAAAGCACAATAAATTATGGTGTGTGAATCTTACTCTCAAAATGCTACTACCAAAGATCTGTAGTAAGAAGAAAGAGGAGAGAGAAAAAAGAAGGAAACACGAGAAAGTGAAGACACAGAGAACAAAAAAACAAGCAAAATGAAAGGAAGGAAAAGAATGATAGAATAAATACCAGAAAAATTGTCCAAATGGAGAATATAAGTAAAAATCTATAGATTGAGTCAACTATTGTTATAATTTTTATACAAAAATAGTTTTAAATAGCAGCAATTTGATAAATAGTTCTTAAATGTATCCTAAATTAATTAAAATAAAATAGACCATTTAAAAATTTTTGAACACTGAAAATATTGACTGAAACTTATCAAAGTAGAAAGAAAGCCATGTGGAATTTTCACAATCTTCTCAAACTAAAAAAAAAAAATAGAGTGAAAATAATAAGTTACCACCTAACACAGTTATATAAAATAGTCATGAACTACGTGATCAAGAGTTATTACTTCTTGAGTTGCTTTCTTACTTCTGAAGAGTACATTTGCTTTTGTGGTATGATAAGAGAATTCTACTAGGGGCTTAGAGTTCTAGCATCATCCCTGAGAAGATGGATGTGTGGGATTCCCCAAGCCCTTTGGCCCCACGATTACAGGATGAGGTTTAGATGCATTGGGACTATAAAGATCAATATTTAACTGCTGGATTGTGGCTTTTTTTATGAGATCATTCCTAGTCGTGACCTTATCTTTCATTTTTGAAATATGAATATATAGTCTGCGTCATTATATATTGGAAGATTATAATCCTGATTTGATTGTGTAGAAGCTCGCACATTGTGGATGTTGAAATATTGAAATGTTTTTAAAAAGCTCGATGGTATTTAAAAATTGTATTTTTGAGTATCATGTTGACAAAGGTAGAGTGTGACAGACAGACTTGTAAACCTGACATACGGTCCAATGACCTGGGAAGAAAGTCTCAATTGAGATTGTCTACATTTAAGTAAGGTAACTGACACAGAAAGACACAATCAATGGCGAGTGACACCATTGCCTAGGCCAGGGGTTGTGAAATGAATTGAAGTGGAAGAACTGAGCAGAGCATGAGCAATGGAGTAGGCACCACGAATGCACGCTTTCCTCTCTGCTTTGCTTGGGGATACGATGTGCCCAGCTGTGCAGAGCATGAACAATGGAGTAGGCACCACGAATGCACGCTTTCCTCTCTGCTTTGCTTGGGGATACGATGTGCCCAGCAGTTTCAGTTCCTGTCACTTTCTCTTCCCCATACGCAAACTTTGGAGACCTTGCATTGTAAGCCAAATATACTTTGTTCCTTAATGCTGCTGTTTGCCACTGTGATTTATTACAGTCACAGAAATGAAAGTAAACAATTATTATTTATTTTTAATGGCTTACTCATGATAAAGAATCAGAAAACCATGTTTATCTACCTATCTCTGAAGTTATGAGCTCTTCAACAAACTCTCTGTCAACGATTCTTTGAATGTCAGATAATAAAAAGAATTTCTGATCATCCCAAGCAGGACTCCGTGTGTGTGTGTGTCTGTGTGTGTGTGTATGTGTATATAAAATTTTTTATTTTACGTTTCAAATAAATTGTGTGATTACTTAAGTCCAGGTACATTTGACTTTTTTCAAGGAGAATTGAACACTGTTGTTAATAAATAATTTTCAACACATGTATGCATGATTTTTACATTAGCCTGTGTGTGCTAGTGATCTTCTGTACATAAGAAACAGAGTCCACTGCATGCTTGTCAGCAAGATCGCCAAGGAATTGGTCAACTTGGGTATGTAAGATAATTTATGCAAAACAACGTGAGTACACACAATCACACCCCCCACTGAGATCCTAAATATAACTAGATCTCCATCATTTCATATAAATTAAACTGAATTGTTTCAGTATTTCTGAAATGTTTAGTTGCCAAAATATAAAATATGACTTTCTTAATATTAAAGATTACCATCTTCCATCAAACAATAACATTAGAATCCAGAAAAACAAATTGTCTTTGAAGCAACTTTCCTGGAATGATTACTGAGATTCAGTAAGTGTTTCATTGTTTTTAAATATGCAACTACTATGCTCTGCCTGTAGCTTTCCTAGAATACAAGAAAGGATGAAAAGACAGGAAGTGGAGAAAAGAAAAAATTAGTTAAACGGCAAAGTCTACGGTTTTACTAATTTTTTCTGAGATTTATACACATTTCTTAACGTCCAGCAAAAAGAATTACAGGCATGTTGTAGCAAACTGTTATTTGCTCTTAGGGCTCAGAAATGGAATAGGTCATTAACATCAGTGAAAGGAGACAGCAGGTTTCTTCACTCATTTCTTCCTATCTTCACTCAACTAAGAGGCAGAATCCTGAATGAATTTAACTTATTGCTTCTTCTATCTTTATCATGTGAGTTATCTTAAATTTTACCTAACCTATTTGCTATGGCAAAATCTACTCTTGCCTCTTTTTCTGACTATTTTTCTCTTCTCCCCTCCTCTCTCTCTCCCTCTATGTGTGTGTGTGTGTGTGTGTGTGTGGTGTTTGTGTGTGTGTGTGTGTGTGTGTGTGTGTGTGAATAATACAAAAGTAATTCCGTTATTACTTATTTTGAGGTCATTAATCATTTTGAGAGTCGAACTGCCTCTGATTATATTTTTCTCATGTAAGCACAGTATCTAGTTCTAAAGATATTTTGAAAATAGGCTGATAGAGGTAGGCGGACCTCTGTAAGGTTCAAAGCCAGCCTGGTCTGCAAGAGCTACTTCCAGCATAGGCTACAAAGCTACAGAGAAACCCTGTCTCAAAAAACAAAATAACAAAAAAAAAAGAAAGAAAATAGGCTGACATACTTTGACAACACACTTATCACAAATGATACAGACAGTTTATAATAAAGAATAGAAGACATACTTATGTAGAAAACAACAAATTCACTTCCCTAGTGTGAATTTTTATATTAGGCATGAGAAAACAATTTGATAAATGCCATGTTCAATTCCAAATTATTAGTCTGGTTGATGAATTATCAATACAAAGGACGATGACCGGTGAGCATTGTTCAACAAGGACAAGCCAGCTCTCCATGAAATAAACTCTAGACAAAGTCAACAGTCTCTGGGTGAAAATTAAGGTGAACCTGCTGAGAACCCTGGGTATTATTTTTACTGATTCTCCAGTTCTGTACGTGCTGAGACTCATTCATTCCGAGTTCTTGTGTGCCTTCCTTTGCATCGAGAAGTAAAACAAAATTTATCAAACTGTTCCTTTCAGAACATCCCCTAAAACTTGCACATCAACATTAATATTTCATCAGCCAGGCTACTTAACTTTTCTAGGCTTTCTGTGGTCTAACATGGCATTTGGCCAAACACATCGTCTCGTCAAAAGACAAAGTACACTGGAAAGTTAACAGGAAAAATTATTTTACTCAATATTATTGTGGTAAGAGTGAGAAGCCACAGCTCAGACTGAGTTAAACTACCTTTAAAAAAAGGTGGAGATTATTAATAGCTGAGATGAGGTGTGGTAGATTAGCTATTACTTCTATCTACTTACTCTTACCAAAGAGAGTAAAATTGTCTTTCTTTACAAAAGGAAGTTTGTTGTTGGTCTTTCTAATCCAAAAAAAATGAATTTAATGTGTATTAGGCATAGATGATCAGCATAAAACAATTTTATATCCCCAGACACACTTATTACTCTTAATTATTATATAAATGAGACAATAATTTAGACAAAATTTTGTTTGACATTAAATTAAATTGATATTTAAATGCAATTTATTTTTAGCTTTGTGGTGTCAGGGAGCTACATAAGCCATTAGTAAGAGAGGAATCAGGCTTCCTTAGGGATGAGCTCCTTAAGTACTCAAATAAAACCAGGTGGTGAGTTCTAAAATCATAGTAATAAGAATAAGATTAAATGCCATCAATAGGTTATATGCATATGTTTCCTTGATATAATATATATACATATGTATACATACATATAGATTATATAACTCATATGCAGCACATAACAAATATATGCAACAATAATAATTAAACAAAAAGTAGTCATGAATTTGAAACTGTGGAGAAGAAGATGGCAGAGACATTATGTAAATAAAGTATGCATAAATGAAGTGTTAAAATGTTTGATGAGCACATACACAAACATGCATAGCAATGTGCTGTACTTGGAAGTGCTTGTAGGATATGTAACACTTTCTAGAACTCTCATTGGATGATGCAAAGTGTCTTGGAAATGATTCCACCTTCCAAAAACACAATTAACTTTTTTGGGGGACAGCAAGTTACTATCTTGAAAATTCCGGATGTTATTACTCTTGGTACTATTGCTAGTTTTTTGTTTGTTTGTTTGTTTGGGGTCAAGCTGTAAAAAGAAGTTAGGCTTCTATCTTCCAGCAGCTCTGAGAAGATAGAGGCTACATGTCTAAGTGTCTTTATTTGGAAAAAAATAACTCATGGTCATTGAGGAAGATACTAGGGTTGGTAAAGAAAGCTTTAAAAATTTTACATATGAAAGAAATAGTACACTAACTTACAATTACAAGGCTCCTAAAGTCTATGCTCTAAGTAACAGTGTCTGTGGCCAGGGGTAGGAAGAAGACTCTCTTGAGTTGCCTTCCATTAAGGACCCCTTAAAACCTTGATACCTAGATTGCTGTCTTTAACCAATAAGGAAAAGTCTACAGTAATGGCAGTTGGAGCTATTTATCTGATCCTAGGAAAATATAATTGCTTAAGCATACACAATGACTATTCTGTCACTGGAGTTTAGTCTTCTCTAACAAGAAATGAAAATGTGGAAAAAATTGTCTCTCAAGATCATCCTAATTTTAACACTGGATTACCCCATATTCTTTGGTTTCAATTCCTTTATATGGTAGTGTAATCATAAAGATGATATGAATTCACCCATAGCTCTCTTTAGTAAAAGCAATAGTTGAAAAGAGCAAAATATGAAAACAAACTCACAGCAACACAAATGATGAAATAATTTCCTTTAGTTTATCGAAGGAAAGGAAGAAGCGACTGCCAGTCCATAACTCCTACCATTTGGGGAACCATTTAAAGACCTTAGATGATTTCTGGATCATCTTGTCCATAAACGTTGAGACTTTGTCTTATTCCCTTTTCAACTTGCCATCAGCCTCTTGTCTCACTATGGTTAATTCATCAGAAAGTTTATAAGCTCCCAAACAAACTAGATTGTCACTCAGGAGGGGTCTGTGGCCTCCCATCAGAGACTGTGGCACTGTAGTATACCAGCTGCAATGCTCCTCTAATTCTACAGGTTCTTCATTCTGGTATGATGTTTATTTTCAGTTTGAATAAATCCTTTAAAGATCTATAATTAAAAGCAAATAATAAAAGCTAACATATTAATTTAGTTCCTGGTAGATTCCAATATAAATAGACAATCTTTTTCTTAACTTTAAATATATATAAGATGATTTGTATCTTCTTTTTCTTGATGTTTTGGAGTGAATTTCTAGCAGTGCACGGAACAGTAGAAACAGCTAAGAGATTAAAGGTTTATGTTCACGTTCAAATGCCAATTCAATTCTAAGAGCTTAGAAAAATACACCTGTTTTGAGAAATACGGTATTAAATGATACCTTACCGTAGTAACTAAGACTATGCTTAAAATTTTAAAAGCTCAATTCCTGAAGAATCAAAGAGATTCTGATCTAACTATAAAAAGTAGTAAATGAAGTATTTTTGAACTCATAATATGTAAGATATGAATATATTATTGATACTTTCTGTTGGGTTTGATCTGCAAATATCCACATAATTTCAAGTTACATTCTGTATTGGGTTTTGGATGTTTATTGAAAATCTGTCATATGGTTATTTAAAAATATACAAGTACAGAGTCATAAAACTATCACCCTTAAGTCAGTGAGATTGAAGTAGAGCTGTGTGACTAACTGGGAAGGATAACCATGTTCACATTTGCTGCCTTCCTCTGATGTGGGATTCCCCTCTGGATGCTGTGAATATGTTTTATTACCTTTGGTTAATAAAGAATCTGCTTTGGACTATGGCATGGCAGAGGAGAGCTAGGCAGTAAAACTAAACTGAATGCTGGGAAAAGAAGGTAGAGTCAAGCAGATGCCATGTAACTACCCAAGGAGAAAGACACTGGAAATTTACCAGTAAGTCACAGCCTTGTGATGATATATAGAGTAATAGAAATTGGATAATTTAAGATGTAAGAGCTATCTAGAAATATTCCTGAGTCACTGGAGAAACAGTTGTAATTAATATAGTTTTTGCATGATTATTTGGGTCTGGGAAGCCAGGAAAACTACATGCAGTCTCAATTTATATTCCTCTACACCTCCTCAGTTTCACCCATGAACACTTCTGAACATACAGTGTAGACACCAGTGCTCTATACAATGCAGTACTTGGTGCCTTGTTGGTTTAAATACCAACTCTAGAGATGATAACTTACAGAACTGTGAACTGCGGAATCCAGACATGAAATCCTCTAGAGAGGCTTGCACATTAAAACATTAAAAATAAACTCAGAAAGATCCATGGAGTCACCAGCTCTACTTCTCTAGGTTTAACGAGTTATGTGAATGTTGGATCTGGGGCAAAGGGGAGGTCTGATGGGTAGAGAAAGGAGAAACTGTGGTCAGGATATACTGTATGAGAGAAGAATCTATGTTCAAGAAAAAAAATCAAAAAAATGAACAAAGGAAAACAATACTAACCCAATCAAGAAACAGGGCGGGGTTACAAATGAACGATAATGATAATAACTGAAAATAACTCAGAAAATTTTATTGTGAGGTAAATAAAAGTTAAAGAGGAAAAAGCCACAAACTCACTAAACAATGTATAGAAATCTGCTTTATATTGCATCAGTTCTGGAAATCAACTTCAGAAACACTGTTCAGTGCACTAAACTCCTCCCATCTTGCCCAGTGCCCTCCAGTTGACCTTGGACCTCGTGGTCTATGACTTTGAAACACTGTGTGAGTAAGTTAAAACCCTAGCATAATGTTTGGATTTGAGCCTGTGTTGATCTTTAAGCTACGATATTTACTGGTGTCCAGGAGATTTGATCCAATCAGTAGGGTTGAGCAAATATGAAGAAAAATGAACTCGTGAAATTCTCAGCAACAATGAAATAGATTTTTAAAGCTAAAAGAATGTTTCCAAGTACTAGCTATAGTATTTTTTGTTTCTATTCATGACACAATTCATAATTCTGAATTTAATAGAATATAATCTTTGATATATCTTTAATGCCTGTTATTGCATTGGATTTTCACTCCTAGATTTTAATCCCATAGACATTTCTAAGTATACTTGCATGTAATTTCACCCACAGCCCTGATTCTGGCTGGCCTACTGCCCTGGAACTCGCTAAATGCACCAGGCTAGCCTCCAACTCACCAAGATCCATCTGCCTCTTCCTCCTGCACGCTGGAATTAAAGGCTTGCATTGTTTTTTAATCATTTTCTGTTCCATCAAACTTTTAAAGTATTGCAATTAAAAGTTACTCTTTTGGGTCATGAAAAAATGTTTAAAAACAAAAACTCTTGAGTATGTGTTGCCTCTCTTTTATAACAACTGTATCTATCTATATATCTATCTATCTAATTTATCATCCATCTATCTATCTATCAAGCAATCATCTATCTATCATCCTTCTTTATCTATCTAGGTTTTTTTCTGAATCATTCCAACTTCTCACACTTGTTATTTGCATTTTTATTAGAAATTTTATTTTTGATAATTTCATCCAATATGCTTTGGTTCTATCACCCTTCTTTCAATAATAACCCCTCCCAGTACTATTCCCATATCTCCCCATCTCTCTTTCCTCACCAACCACTGTCTCTCTTACTCTCTCTCTCTCTCTCCTTTCTCTTCCCTTCTTCTTAAATCAGCAGAGTTTAATTTGTGTTGCCCAAACATTCTTTTTGGGTGGGGCAGGGACTTGCTCTGGAACACAGACAACCTATAATGAGCCAAACTCTTAAATAAAATAACTCTCTGACTCTCCAATGCTACCAGATACCAATGGCTCTTTAGCGATGGGTAGAACTTCCTCCTCATGCCAAGGCTTCCATGCTGGAGTTCTGTGTGGCTTGATTTTTATTGAGCACTACATTTATCTTTGTTTCCTCCCTGCGTCTCACCTCCCACCTTCAACCCTTTCCCAAAGTCCCCATGTTCCCAATTTACTCAGGAAATCCTGTCTTTTTCTATTTCCCATGTAGATTAGATCTATGTAAGTCTCTCTTAGTGTCCTCATTGTTGTCTAAGTTCTCTGGGATTGTGGTTTGTAGGATGGTTTTTCTTTGCTTTATGTTTAAAAGACACCTATGAGTGAGTACATGTCTTTCTGTGTCTGGGTTACCTCATTCAAATTGATATTTTCTAGCTCCATCCATTTTCCTGTAAAATTCAAGAGTTTTTGTTTGTTTGTTTGTTTTTGCTGTGTAGTACTACATTGTGTAAATGTACCACATTTTCCTTATCCATTCTTTGGTCGAGGGGCATTTAAGTTGTTTCCAGGTTCTGGCTATGACAAACAATGCTGCTGTGAACATAGTTAAGCACATGTCCTTGTGGTACAATTAAGCATCTTTTTGATATATACCCAAAAGTGGTATTGCTAAATCTTGGAAAGGTTGTTTCCTAATTTTCTAGAAATCGCCACACTGACATCCAAAGGGGCTATACCAGCTTGTGTTCCCACCAGCAATGGAGGAGTGTTCCCTTTTCCTCACAACCTCTCCAGCATAAGCTGTCATCAGTGTTTTTGATCTTGGCCATTCTTACAGGTGTAAGATGGAAACTCAGAGTTGTTTTGATTTGCATTTCTCTGATGGCTAAGGATGTTGAACATTTCCTTAAGTGTCTTTCAGCCATTTTAGATTCCTTTGTTGAGAGTTCTCTGTTTAGGCCTGTACTCCATTTTTTAATTGGATTATGTGTTCTTTTGATGACCAATTTCTTGAGTTCTTTGTATATTTTGGAGATCAGACCAGTGTCTGATGTGGGATTAGTGAAGAGCTTTTCACATACTGTAGGCTGTCGTTTTGTCTTGTTGACTTTATCCTTTGCTTTACAGAAGCTTTTCAGTTTCAGGAGGTCCCATTTATTAATTGTTTCTTTCAGTGTCTGTGCTGCTGGGGTTCTATTTAGGAAGTGGTACCCTGTGCTAATTCATTCAAGTGTACTTCCCACTTTCTCTTCTATAAGGATCAGTGTGGCTGGCTTTACACTGAGGTCTTTGATCCATTTGGATTTGAGTTTCATGCATGGTGATAGATATGGGCCTATTTTCATTCTTCTACATGTTGATATCCAGTTATGTCAGCACCATTTGTTAAATATTCTTTGTTGTTTCCAAGTGATTTTTTTTGCGTCTTTTTCCAAAATCAGGTTTGCGAAGGTGTGTGGATTAATATCCAGGTCTTTTATTCAGTTCCATTGGTCCTCCTGTCTGTTCTTATGCCAAAACTAGACTGTTTTCAGTACTGTAGCTCTGTAGTAGAGTTTGAAGTCAGGGATTGTGATGCCTCCAGATGTTCTTTTATTGTACAGGATTGTTTGGGCTAGCCTGGGTGTTTTGCTTTTCCATATGAATTTGAGTACCGTTCTTTCGAGGTCTGTGAATAATTTTGCTGGGATTTTGATGTGTATTGTGTTGAATCTGTAGATCGCGTTTGGTAAGATTTCCATTTTCTCCATGTCAATTCTGCCTACCCAAGAGCATGGGAGATCTTTCCACTTTCTGAATTCTTATCTGCAGCTTATCTGTTACCTGGAAAGCACATGTCTATTAGTCACCTACATCCTCTGGCTCTTATAATCTTTCAGCCCTCTTTTATGCAAATATCTCTGAACCTCATGGGAGGTGTCTGATTCAGATGTTCCATATAGGGTAGGGCTGAGAGCTGCTACTCCACATTCTCTTATTCTCTTCTTTTTCCTAGTTGTGGATTTTTTTTTTACCCCCTTACCTCCTTTTCCTTTGAATTATGTAATTCTTGTTATAGTCTTTTATGTTGACTACTGATACCGCTTGTTTGTTTTGGTGCCGATATGGGCTTAAAACATCAAATGAAGTCACCTTAACTGTGCCTCTCTCCATACAAGGCCATCAGTGCCTGGATGTAGCTTCTGTAATGACAATTCAGGTAGTCATCAATCTGATTTCGGGGAAAGTGCCCTTAAGTCACCCTCTCCACTATTGCTTAGAGTCTTAGCTGGGGACAGCCTGTGGATTTCCGGAAATTTCACTATTGCCGGGTTTCTCTCTAACCCCATAATGACTCCCTTTATCAAGATATCTCTTTCGTTGTTCTCCCTCTCTGCAGTCTAGTCATAGAAAGGAAGGAGTGATAATATAAGCAAAGGAGTCAAGACCATGATGGGGGAACCCACAGGAACAGCTGCCCCGAGCCAGTGGGAGCTCACAGACTCTGGACTGACAGCTGGGGAAACTGCATGGAACTGAACTAGGCCCCTGTATGTGGGTGACAGTTGTGTGGCTTGGGCAGTTTGTGTGGCCACTAGCAGTGAAACCAGTATTTATCCCTAGTGTATGAACTGGCTCTTTGGAACCCATCCCCTATGAAGGGATACCTTGCTCAGCCTAGATACAGGGAGGAAGACCTTGGTCCTGCCTCAAGTGATGTGATAGACTTTGTTGACTCCTCGTAGGAGGCCTCACTCTCTCTAAGGAGTGGATGCAGGTGCGGTGGGGAGAACATGAGAAGAGCAGGAGGAGCAGAGGGAGAGGGAACTGGGTTTGGTATGTAAAATCAGAATGTTTCAAAAAACATAGTCACCTTATAGTTAAAGCTAGTATATTCTATTGATGAAACACAAATGATTTCATGAGAACTCCTAAAACTAATAGAAAAATGAAACATTATTGATATCTTCTCTTGATCTTATTTATGTATTTATTCTCTTCTGTTTGCTTTCATTAATAAGAATGGGGACCAACAGGATTGTAAGGACAAGTTTTTCTCATTGGTTGAGATGAAGGAGCAAGTATCCCACCAGAAGGAGCTTTCCTCCATGACCTCTGATCTCCAACAATTGTTGCTGTGACGATGACATACATCTCTCCAGCAGGAGGTCTGCAAAACCTTTCAGGGCTATGATCAGCATTTTGCTTTCACATTTCATTATCTCTGTAGGAATCAAACCACATGCGTGAATTTGTCATTAATGTGGCTAGCACAGATTTCTGATGATTAATTTAACATGTACATCTGACTTGACATTTGTAATAAAGTAAGAACTTAAGACACTTCTGGATTATTTAATTTTCTTTTGTTTTCCATATGTTATCATTATCTCTCTTTAGAAGCACATCATTTTATTGGTAGGAATTTGATGAAAACATTACCCAGCTGGATTAAGGTGACCACTCCCAGTCTTAGGCTATATGCAACCCAGTGAGCTTCTACATAACTATTTTCTATATATTATCTCTCTTTGAGCACTGAATGAGACATGAGATACCTGTGTTAAGAGTACAATACTCTAACAAAGATAACCAATTTGTAAAAAGAAAGGAATTTTTTGTGCTCGTAGTTTTAGAGGCTCTTGTAAAAGAAACATTGGCATTTTCTTTGGCATTGGTGGGTAGGGAGAACTCCGCTGTGAGGTTGTACGGGAGAACAAAGGTTTCATGTCCTCATCATGGAAGGGAGCCATAATGAATTTTTGCAGCATAGCCACAGTGATGTAATTCCCCCTCACTAGATGCCAGTTATTAGAGGGTCTGTCTTTTCCCCAGAATATGACATTAGAGAGCCCAGCAACCTTTACTGCATGGGACTCAGAGACTTCCCAGAGTCTAGCTGCACAGTAAAGACCAAAAAGCTGTAATAATTTTCTGCTGCTTTATTCTACAAGCAATTTCTTTTCACAGAATTAAAAAAAAATGGAACTTTCATTCACACGGACTGAAGTTTTGAATAATGTTATAAATGTAATAATATGTCCTTATTTTTTTAATGGATTCTCCTGGCCAAAAGTAAAAGTATTCCTTCTGATTTCTATAATTAAAATAACTAGGTTTTTATTTACTTAATATGCTTAAAACTTGAGCCACTTAAAATTCTTACATGGCTTCTCTAATCTTTTTTTATACTACTTCGAACTTAAAAGCCGTCTGTTGAAGCGTCTGCCACTGACGAGCACTTAAAACCAGCCTTGGACCTGAACTCTGACCTCTAACTGGAGCGCAGACGCAGCTCCGCTCAGTGAGGTTCTGAACACACTGCGTCTGCTGGCCTGGTTTCCTGCAACTTTTCTACTGTGTCATCATTATCAAAGTGTGAGGCGCTGAAACAGCAGATTCCTTCAGATTTTACTCCCTGCAGCTTTTTCCTATGCTTAATGAAAGCCTTAGCAAAGTGAGGTGGCAAACCGCTGGTAAGGTTCCCACAAGACCTGACTCCCCCGTCAGAGACAAATGGTTGTGCCCCAGTGGTTACTCCTTTCATACGCTCGTATCTTAATTGTTTTGCCCTATGTGGACCCAACAGAATCAATTATTGCATCTTTGCTAACCTTTAATGTGGTATTTAGTTTGCAATCAATAATTACATTGCATTTTTAATTAACTTGGAATCATTTGAAAAAAACCTTAAAAACCAGTTTATAATATTGTTTCCATATGATCAATGATCTAAATGCAACAGGAGCGTTATAGCTTTTGGGAGAGGGTTAAAAAAAATCACTATTGCATATATGTATAGAGTAATAAAAATGAGATTGTACATTAACCATTGATGAAGATATTTTAATGTGAATAATAGATGTTCTATAGTTATATTAAAATTTGTTAAGATTTCCCCCTCAGTAATCAGAGTACTATATGTTTGTGTTATTCATTTCTCTAGGTGTTTTTACATATAGGATATTCATAATATGGGCGGCTTTATAACTAGAGGCATCTTCTGTATCATCTAGACTAAAGTACAGAGGGAAAATTTGAGGTATTGGGAAGGGTAACAATTTCTATGTGGTCACACTGTAACCATTGATATAGCTCAAGCTCTGAAATTTAAGGTTTCACATTTCAGCTCCATTAGTGGATGACTTCAAATTTCTGATGCTAGTCATATACTTAAAACTAAAGAAGAGCAAATTTTGTAAGAGATGAAAACAAACAAAAAAGAATGGAAGCATTAAAATAGTGTTTTAAATTGAGCATTGTTTTTATATATTTAAAAATTACCTTTTGTCCATGAGTATGTTTGTGGGTGTGCTTGCCACACAGTGCATGTAGAAGTCAGAGGATGTCTTCTTCTTCCCCTACGTGAGGGCCTGAAATTGAACTCAGGTCTTGAGAACTGATAGAGAGCAATTTTCATTTTTATTTTAATTCTTCTCTCAAACATTGCTAACCAGTTGAGCCATCCTGCCTATCTAATAATCAGAGTTTTGAAAACAGAGTATCATTTAATTTTACCATATCCTATTTCGATTTACAAGAATGTGTTGAAACATAATTGTAATTTTATTATTTTGACTATCAGATAATTGATGGGTATTTTATATACTTAACATTTTGTCAAGCATACTAAAACAGGTAAATTATCCACGTCTAGGAGATAGCAAAGTTGAATACATAGTAACAAGCCATCATTCTTGTCTATTTCTAAAGGAATGCCCAATTCTCACTGCTGGCCTTACCTATTAGCCATTTTAAATTTTCCAACTGTCAGTTTGAAATATAGATCACTAATGAGTGGGCTCAGAAAAGACGTGTCAAAAGCAATATACCATAACTGAAACACTTCTCTTTAAATTAGGGACACCATATTTTTATGAAATTCTTTATTTGTTCAAATAGACCAGTGTACGTTTAGATACGTGCTTGTTCTCAAAAAATAGCCTAGTTATTTGACCATAACATATATTTTAAATGCAATAATGAATCATAGTTTTCATTGTGTTGTAGAACCGTGTAATTCAGAAAAATTCCAAACAATCACAGTGGTTGTTCTTAAGTGGATCTGAAATATTGGCTTTGCATCTGCAGGAACATGGCAACAATGAATGACTAACTCTGAAAGATGCTATTACAAATAATCAGCCATTTTACTCTACAGTAAACCAAAGGCATATCTTGAAACAGGTGAATTCACATAGGAAAAGAATTTACGTGGAGAACTAATTTTATAAATGTGGATAGATAACTTTTTCATGTTTTTTTCCCCCTTTGGAGCCCAATAGTAAATTTCATACACACTGGAATTTCTGTGTTATTGAACAAGTTTGAAAGTAATAAAAGACAAAGGAAAATGATAGATTTCATTCTGCCTAAAAATCTATCAAAATATATTGCAGAAGAAGGGCAGAAAGATTGTCAGAGCCAGGGAATCAAGGAGTTTGCTCTGAGACTGTGTCACGTAGCAATGTCAGAAGACACACCTGTAAAATCACTGCCTAAACATGAACTGAACAAGGACATCACCAATAAACATGGCAATGTAGTTAGGGGAAATCACAAAATGCCACAACCATACACAAAGAACCATAGAAAAGTAAGGAATGCTGAGAGCACAATTAATCCTCTTCCCCAGGAAAGAGCACAACAATTGATGATCTAATACCATACATACAAATAACATACAGACTGAACAATTTGATTTTATGTATTTAGGAATATATATGAATCTGCATATAGACATATAAAACAATGAAAAAGAGCCTATGAATTTTAGAACCAGCAAGCTGTAGTATATGGGAGGTTTGGGAAAAATAAAAAAAAAAGAAGAAATGAAATTTTATGTATTTAAAAATAAAAATATTAAATTGTGTGTGTACAATAATGAGTAGACAAAGGATTTTATCTGTTCTCTCTTGATTGTATATCTATGTAAATTGTCTGTGTTCATGCAAATTGATGTATTGTGGAATGTAATAGACATCTACTACAAAATGATTTCATGGAATTTGTCAGATCAGTACTAAATATTGTCTTTAGTTAGCTTAAAGCATTGCTTGATCAACTTTTAAGCATGGTCTTCATTAACACACAGTTCCTGTTTCTTCTATCACTTTTATCTATCTTATCCAATAAATAAGTTTAGAGTAATGAATAAACTTCAGTTTGTAAGCCAACTCTGAAACACAAATGCTAAAAATAGTATTTTCTAAAATATTCTACAAAAACTTGAAGATAAGTTTAAAATAGAGAATGTTTTTTATGTTTGTTCTTATATTACACCTACATTTTTATTCAAAAACATTCAAAATAACTACATATCTGCTAATTAATAAGATATTAATACAAAAAAAATCTTTCCTGTTCCTTATCACTTACTGTTATCTTTGGATGAAATATGTTTTATTTACTCACTGGTAGCCAAAATTTTGCTAGAAAGTCACTTAGACTCTAGGTATCTCTGTTTTTGGAAACACACCCTCAAAACTCTAATATTATTCACAAAAATCTTTTGTAAAAGTTTACACCTGATTATTTATTTCTCTTTCTTAAGTAGGCAAACATTATATTCATAATTTCAGGGAGAAATTCTATATTTGTTAGCAGAGTAAGTACAGCCTGTTATCCCCTTAATAAAATCTATCTGAAATACTTATATGTCCCTTGTGTTATTCTCTTTAATTCCAGTTTCCTTTCCATGTGCTTCCTTCTTTTTATATTCTTTTTTATTGATTTTTATTGACCTCTACATTTTTCTCTGCTCCCCTCCCTGCCTCTTTTTATATTCTTAACAACTTTGTATTTGGTGGTGATTATTTACACATTGTAAAAGCATAGAGTCAACTCATGTACAAGCTACCCAGTTTCCCCCAGTAATGTTTTACCCAATCCTAGCAAAGTATCAAAATGAAGACATTAAAACTAGCACAACTTACAAAATTTATCCACCTCTCAGATTTAATCTGTGTCTTGTGCTAGGGAGTGTTCTATGCAACTTCATTTAATCATCAATAGCACATAGTCAAGGCATAGAATGTCTGTATGTTGTCTACCTGGAGCCCTTTTCCCCAGGGTGCTTAAATTTAACCTCCAGCTTTCAAGACTCAACCAAATGAATTGTTTTAGAAACAACTGCTGTTTTTTTCTAATGTTGTCCTCAAAGTTTCTTGCACGATTGTTTCAGAAACTTCACAGCATTACATCCTAATGACTCTTAAAAGATATTTCTCCCTGGCTAGGTAGCTCTAAAGCTGGGGGGAGGGGGATACACTTTTATCCATTTTTGTCTTTGGTGACAGGAATAGAACACAGGGTCTCATGCATTATAGGCAGATGCTGTACAATAAACTACAAAGCCAGCTGAGAAAGTAATTTTGAACCATCTTGCATTAATTGTAGTGAACGCCTCCTGAGACAGTAAAATTTACCAAAGATATATAAGATAAATGCATCTTGTAAATGAGTAATTTTCTGAACCCATGTTTCAAATTTTGATCCCTAAGGATTGAATATGCACATTCATTGGTTCAATTTTTTCACAATTTATTCTAAAAGCCAGAGCAAATATGAACAAAGTGAAGTGATTAAAAATATAATTGCTTCTATCCTTTTCTAGTTTTGTTACTGAAGATGCCATAACCACCATAATAGCTACGCAGAGAGTCGTTTTTCAGTCAAGAGAATCACAAATTGCCTAAGAGGCCTTGGTACACAACAGCCAGCAAGCCAGGTAAGGTGCTAGATAGCAATTCCAGAAGTGCGAGTAGTTAAACAAATCTCTAATTAGAAATTTCAAACTCCCAGACGTGTTCATGTGCAATTTAGTGTAAATTTAACTGTAACATCACTTTCCCAGGTTATCTTCAGCACAGATACTGCAATCTATTACATTAGAGTTTCAAAGAAGTAGCATGAAAGGAAATTATAATGTAGTCATAGTTATTTCTGTTATTTGCGAATACAAACACTCTGTCACCCAATCTCGATATGTTGAATCACCCTATGGTCTTTCGTTTGTGTGAGAGAATAAGTTCATACATGTTAGTGTTCTAACTTTTTCCACCATGTTGTAAATACTTAAATTTTTAAAATTGTATGACCTTTATCAGAAATGCATTGTTTCTGAAAGAAATGCAGAAAGGTAAAGTTGAAATGCTTTATTTTTCATATTAAAATATAAAATTTTATTAAATGATTGGAGAAAATATTAGTTGAATAAAATCTGAATCAAAATAAAAGGCAATAATAGTTAAGAATTTTGATGTTAGGGATTATTTAATTTTTAAGGTAGGCATGAAAGAGTATAAATACAGGAAAGCTTTTGATTTTATTTTATTAAGCCCTTTTGTTTTAACATTTTAGTCAATAAATATTTGAAAACCTATGGTTAATTTCCCTAGTATGCAGAATAGACAAAATTTAGACTCATAATCACAGTGGAGAGTGCTTATTGGACTACGGCATATACTGGGTAGAGCTGGAGATATGTAACTCAAAGAATGAAGCTTCAATCATGATATAGCAATTTAAGAGATGTGTACTACAATTTGGCAAACATAGATAATGGAACACTGCTTCTTGAAAAAATATTAAGACAATGGTTTTTTTAATAGTAAAACACTAGCACATGATGTCATGCTTATTATATAAACTTCACATGTTTTCAATAAGAAATTCAGGTAAACCAAGATGCTTTTTGCCCATCACCTGACAGCTGGAAATGTAGTATCTATCTGTCTCCCTTCAGTGTGTGCATCCAATGGACTGACTTCATTCCTAGGCACACACATGCCTAACACAGTCATCAGTTCCAAGCAGTATCAACTGACCACAGCAAGATGACCCTATAATTGGCTGCCTTTTCTTCTGCATATCCTATACTCATGATGTTTTATCATAAAGAAAAAGAGAAGAAAAACTGCTTTACCATTTTCTCTGTCATAGAAAAACCAAAATATATAATGCAGCTTACTGAAGGTGCTCAGATTTTCCTAGGGCCTGTGCCCTACATCTCAGTATTCTTGACCTTCTATTAGCTAATATTCTTCGGCCCAAGAAACCCAAAGTAAGTTGCTTAGAACTTTCAAAATTAATCACTTCAATGAATATTTTTATGTTCAGAGTCCTGGAAGAATATGAGAAAAACAGTTTTAGGAGATTTATATTGCTATAGGAAAACCTCATAATTTAGAGTCTACTCAGCAGAATATTTAATAATAAAAATATAAAATGTTTTCTTTTATGATAATGTTTTCCAGTAAAGCTGTGAAATGTTTATAACTAATATGTATACATGTCTTACTTGGCTTATCATGTGCATTTCTAAGTAGTGTCTCATTCATTTATATTTTCTCCAAAGCCTACTTGCTCACTCACGACTGATTGTCACAAGAGGATTGTGTACAATGAAATAAGGAGAGAGAATTCCCAATGAAAACAACAACACTTAAGAAGCTACAAGTTGTCATTTAACCAGAAAAAGCAGCAACATTTTTATACATGTGTAAGAAAACAGTAGTATATTAATTTATTAAAATATAATTACAGAATTGATAACTTTGACTAACCATTGTATCATATTTTTCTAATTTTTTTTATTTGACAAGAGAAATGTTGTATTTTTCTAAGCCCTTCTTTCACTATAGCAAACATCTCCAATTGAAGCAAAATCAGGAGGAAGATATAAGTCATATTCATTTAGGACACAGAAGAATTCATGGAGATAATTTGAGCAGATGGTTAAGGGACAGTTTGTTGATTTCCACTCTCAGAGACTGAGTCAAGAGAGCTGATGAAAAAGATTCCTACATTTGCATTTCCATCCGAATCTCACATGATGCTAATACTGCTGGTCTCAGAGCAGTTTTGAAGAACCATCACTCTACTAATTTCTGTAATCAGTGAGTGAACCCAATTGTCTACGTTTTCAAAGCTGCTATGTAAATCACACAAGCCTATAGGGGTTTGCAGTATGAGGGAAACGACACTGTTTATACAACATCTTTAAATTCATTTTCTGGAGAACTGAATTTAGGTGCTAGATAAAATGAAGGAGAGTAGCAAGAACTCAAGGATATGCAGTTTTCTGTGTCTATGTCTGAATTTAATACAGTCTAGAAAAATCATCATAAAGACATGTTTCAACTAGCCCCTGTTTCCCGGTGGAGAATAGAAACTCTTGGGTCTTTCAAAATCAAAGTTCTAGAATTCTTGGACTTGGATATGCTGAAGTCTGATAAAATCAGGAAGCAAATAAAAAATTTTTAGTAAACCTTTCTTTTTGAAAGTACAGAATATGAAAGAGGAAATCGAAAGAGAGATAAATTCACCCTATTCAATATCTTCCTGACTTAATTAAATATTGTACTGTGTGTAAGCAAGCATTTAATTTCATTGAGCACTATTCATTTTTTATTGATACTCAAGTTGCCATTTCATACTTTCAAGTCTTTGCATAATTATTTTTACCATATTAGTGAAAAGTATAAAGGGATTGGCCAAAATTCACCAATTTAAACAATAAAAATAACAAATTAGACAAAAGAGTGTATTTGTCAACTCAAGTTGACATAACAAAGCAGCAGATGTGGGGTATTAAACCATTGACAAACACACTCTTCTTTGTCTTGTAAAGTCTTTATATGAATATTTGCTAAGCATATGTGCACACACACACACATGCTCCCAAGCACACTATCAAGAAGTACAGAGAAGAAAAGAGAGAGTTTATAAAGGACTTAATAGTCAACCATGCTTATCAAATCCTATCTTAAATACAGTCAAACAATCCTCCTTACTCTAAAAACTGAAGTCAAGCAATTGCCCATTCTGAAAGATTCCTCACACCTCACACTGACTGTTGGTTGCTTGCCTCATAAATCTGATTGGAAGGGTACTAGATGCACTTGTTTCCAAACATAGACCACCGCCATATGGACTTCCTTTTTGCAATACTACTGAAAAACAATGTTCTGTATAAGTTAGTTTGTTATTATATAACATTACCAGAACTAGTATTGATGATTTTCATTGATTATATACACCACCGAATTAATATACATTCAGGTATAAATGCAATTATTTTCTCTTCATATATATATATATATATATATATATATGTATGTATGTATACATACATATATTCACCTAAGTTTTTACTTAGTGAACAAAGAGAATCAGGAGAATGGTGGGGGAAAGTTGTTTGTGATGTTAAGGAATAGTCATATTATGTGGCAAAGCACAGTTGATGCTGTAGTTTGTAATGCAAAGGCAATCTAGAGGCAGCGTTATTTCTTGAGGGAACAACTTTTTAAACTATGGTAAATTCTCCTCATGGGGTCATATAATTGATTATGGGGACCATGAAAAATTAACACCAGTAAAAGGTCTTTGAAAGTTCAGTGAGCAAAAGTTAAGTCAAAACAAAGGCATAATGAGCCTGAGGTCTTCCTGGCACCTTCATCAGTATTGCGTGTTGTGACCTCCCTGACGCTTTCTTACTGAACACTGAACACAGGCACATAACACTGTGTATTAGGTCATAAAGGTAGCACCAAGGTTACTGCCTAAAAGGTAGTGATTACTCCTTTATGATGCAGTGTTTACTCAGCCCTTATATAACATAATGAACTTGCAACACTTTCTAAGCATCATTCTTTTGCATCTAATTATCGGATTCGTGTATCCTCAGAAATATAATGTTTCATTTTAAACACTGGTGTTTGATGTGCTGATTTGAGATTCATAAGACTTAAGAGATGTTTTTAACTTGAGATTAAGATGTAATTTTCAACAATTTTTGAAATGACCAAAACATACTTATACCATTTGTACCACATAGTTATGCAAACTGGTGTTCTCAGCATTGGCAATTATAAAATCAAAATATCATAAGTCCTGCAGCAGCAAATGTTTAGCCAAAATGTAATTTTATGTGGAAAATGAGCAAACCTACTTGTCACCATAGTATGTAAATGTGTTATTATATTTAATAAATGGTAAATATATGTGTATCAAAGAATTATTTTATAATAAATTTTCATCATCATTTATCATCAATGAATATTCAATTTCAATATATACCTTTAGGAGCTTATATTCCTGGTGTTCAATTGGTGAAAAAGAGCCCATGAATTTGAAGGAGAGATGGGAGAGATACAATAGAGGGAGCGGTTGGGAGAGTAAAGGGAAGGGGAAAATTTTTATAATTATATTTTAATCTCAAAAATAAAATAAAGGCAATCAAGCAAAATGACTGACAGTTAGAAATACTTTCAAAACCTCAGCTTCAGTGGACCTTGGTATTTAGAAATGGTTTTAAATGTTCAGCTTCAGGGGAACTTGGTCTTTCCTGTTATTTTAATAATACCCTTGAGAACTATGGAAATTATTAACTAGATTCTAATTAAATTCTATGTTTTGAATTCAAATTTCATCTTCAATTTTACACTCACAGTGACATGTAGATTGACTGACAGAATCCGTGAGTCATGGTCTACCCAGAGGTACGTCCTTGAGTGCAACGGTGGCAGAAATATGCTAGGGTAACCAACTGCTTTTTGACTTGCATTAAGGCTGTCTTCAAAAGGGGAAACATGTACTGTCAATCTGGCCAAGAAGCTGCAGGTGGGAAGCTCATTGGCCCTAGAAGTGAACCGATTACTATTATTTTATTAAATGAAGCTAGTACCAACCTGCATTCTACACACACAACTATATGCCTATAGATAAGTGCAGTTTTCATACCTTGTCAGAAAAAAATTTCTTAATGCATTGCAGAGCTATTAAGACAAATTCATGACTAGCCAAGTATAAAGAATAAATTCATTTGACACAATGTGGTATAAATGGGACACCAATTTTCTCCTTCATCCCTCCAAGATTTAGGAACCAAAATGGAAGAGGGAACCTAAATATGTAAAAGCCAGACATTGAGGAAGGACCAGGACACAAAAGAGTCTTCTGGACATGACAGGATTACTCTATTCATGATCTCACAGGTATGATTATTTACACAAGAACTGATAATATCAAGACACTAAACATTTTATCCTGGAGGAAGAAAAGGCTTAAGAACATTAAACCCTAGCTGACCTTCAGTTCTTTAATAACGTAACCTCATGGGAAGGGATAGATAGATAGATAGATAGATAGATAGATAGATAGATAGATAGATAGATAGATGGGGGATGGATGGATAGAGAGAGAGAGAGTAGATAGATAGTAGATACATCGGGATAGAAAGATAGATAAAAAGGAGGACATGATGTTGGAAATTGGATGTTGGGTGTATCCTGAAGCCTGGATGGAGAAAATATTTGAATATTATTCAAATACATTGTATGTGCAAATGAAATTCTCAAAGATTAAATAATATTTTAAAACTTACCTACCACAATCATGATAACACCCATTCTTTCATATGTTTCTATCACATTTTATTACTTTTGCAAGCCAGGTTCTGAAGCTTAGCCTGTTCTTTTCTGACACCTTTCCAGCATAGGAGACATCACAAAGAATTGATAGTGAGAGTTAGGGTGTCACAAGCTCTGTAGAGCAAGTGTGGGTTCACCTATGATACTGTGATCAGCAAGTAATATTGGAAAAGAGAAATTATTGCTAGAGCCATGTTTGGATTACATAACCCATCTGGTGTTTCATTAACATGATAGTAATCTATTCATCTCTCACCATCCACTAAATATACTACTCTTTATGTTCAGTATGCCCAGTGATCATCAACAAAAACGATCATGGTAGATTTTTTTATCCATATCTTCTGTGTGCCCTTACTCAGAGAAATCAGGTATCTAAACTTATGTTTACTTTCATTTTTATTATTGTAAAGAGACAAAATTCAATTTGCTGTAGTGATATTTAACAATTTGATATTCATATCAAAATGTATAATTATGGTTATAAAATATATTACTATTTACAGAAATAGGTAGTCTTATTTTGCTTATAAATGTCTATACTTGAGTTCATTTCTTATTGTCTCACACAATTATCAACTATTTTTCAATTCTGCCCTTCATTATCAGTTCTGAAAATGATTCCTCATTTGTAAAGAAACTTGTGATCTTAGGCAACAGATAGTTAAGAAATTTTTCTTTATTTCTACTGTATGTTGAACCTGAGAAAGACACAGTGAATGTTATACACTGAGCATTATATGCTAGATGAGGGTTATACATCATAAAGGCCATTTTAAATTATATTGTGATTGCATCACATAAGAGATTTGTCATGAAGATAATATAGCTAGTCAGTTATGAACCACTAGCTAAATGTGAGAAATATAAAATCATGGTTTCCAGTCAAATTAATGGTTTAAATTGTAGACCACATATATAATTACTCTTTTGTTAAAATTACATGCTATTGATATAATGAAAAGTGAGTTATATTGGTCCATAACATTTATGGGTTTTTTTTGTTTTTTTTCTATAATAAAATTTTATTGTGTGAAACTTGATAGCAAATAGCATCATAACCATTTTTGTCAGGATTGCAGCATCATTATTGATTAAAGTTGATTGACAGTTGCTTACATTGGGTGTTATTTTATCCCAAATACCAGAGTTATCATTTTTCATTAAGACAAATTGTTAAAATAATCAAGTGGATATTATTTGTTTTTTTCAAGACAATGTTTCTCTGTGGCTTTGGTGTCTGTCCTGGAACAAGCTCTTGTAGACCAGGCTGGCCTCGAACTCACAGAGATCTGCCTTCCTCTGCCTCTTGAGTGCTGGATTAAAGGCGTGCGCCACCACCACCCGGCAACATTTATTTTTAAATTATGTTGTTTACCTTTTGATAAATTTAATTATTTATTCTTCTTACATACTTTGGTATTCTATTTTACATAAAAATAAAACAATAGAATAAAATACACAGACATGAGCTTATCTAAAGATTTTCTTGTCTTCTAACACGTAAGAAGTCTCAAACAAGCATTCATGTGGATGTGACATGGTTGTGGCGTTCGCGTACACAGAGTATCTTGGAAACTTGTCCAGGACCTGAAAGAAGTGGGATCTTTCAATGGTCCCTCGTGGATGGATGAAGATTTGAAGAGCTATTTGGCAGTTAAGGTTGCTGGGGAAGGACACCATTGTCTCCATGCTGGAGCCAATTGAAATTGCCCTTTCTCCAGAAAAAAACCTGGTAGCTATTTTCACACAAGTAACATTAATAATTAATTCAGTTTTACAAATTTTAAAAATTAATTGAAAAGTAAAATTTGGAGGGGTGATAGTTGGAAAGAAGAGTCAACAAAATTAAAGTGGAGATAAAAGATGTATAAAGTGGGAATATGATTAAAACACATATGTGAAATTCTCAACAAATGAATAAATATGACACCCAAAATAGCTTTATACATTCATTTTATTGTCATAACTTTTAAAAAGACAAGAAATTATATGTATCTAGTGTGCACATTTCTGAACAGGACCTATAGCATATAAAATATTATGAAGCTGTTCTCAGTATTATATAATAATCCTCAAAATGTATGATAAGATATCCATTTGAGTGGCAAAATTAAATTGTCTTTGTTCAAAATTCTGAATTGTCTGTCTTTAGTTCACCGGGTTAAAGATGAGAAAACCAGTTGCAATGACTGACGGCTTCATCTTAGGCTGAACTCTGGTTTGTTTTGATCTGCAGTTTATTCACAGGTGCTAAGCATGGGATGATCCCAGCATGATGGCCTCAGGGTTTCAGGTTGGCTTCCTTAGACTTTTGATAGTTCACTTGTATTGTCATTATTTAAGTGTTATGAGAAAAATAGAAAGGATTTGGACCTAACCTCTGTTACCAATTCATAAGATTGAGAAACGAAGTTGTACACTCGTTTGAAAATGTGAGTTTGGTTCAGATCAGACCAGGCAAAAGAAGAAGGGTCCAGCTAAGTTCTTCTATGACAGTCATCTCCCCACTGCTATCTCTTTCTAGATTTTGGATATCTTGAAGAACTGTGTTACTCTATTTCCCTGAGATGGGAAGTTTTGCATCTGACACAGGATTACCATGTCTCTTGTTGCTCTGAAAAAAAATATTTGAATTTTTAGTTTATTGGCATAGTACAAATGCAGGCAAGACCTTTTGTTAAATTATACTAACGTTAAATAGTTATGTAGACACAAAATAATAAGAAAAATTCTTGTAGAAAGCCTTTATTATATAAAAGTCTATTTGATTTCTTGACTTTCAAATGTATATAATATAATCACACCCAAAATTAAAAAAAATCTGTTTTTGAAGTGCTCTAGTATTCTCTAATTTTTTATTTAACAATAGGAAGCTACAACAGTCAATGCTCAAAGACCACATCATTCAATTTTGTCTCTATACTTTGGTTTTGAATTACCAAGTCCTTAGTCTTTCAAAGCTGTCAAATGACACAAATTCAAGCTTTAAATTTATCCTTTTTGTAAAGTTACTGGTAGCAGAAGGATGATTTTATTATTTTATCATCCTCAATCAAATGAAAACTCTCTCCATGTGAATACCATAGATCAGACTTTACCTTACAATACTTGCTTTGAAAGAAATAATGTTATGATAGGCCTTTTGTAAGTATTTTGAGCTTTGATTGCATGCTACAGCAGAAAATGACTACTATAGAAAAATGTGCTGATACATTTTGAAAGGTTCTTGATAAAATTCAGTATGGAAAATATTACCATGGTTCATCATGGACACTAAGGAGGAGCATTCAAATAATTTAGACAAGATTGAAATGTTGTAATCTACATTTTTATATATGATTACTAATTGACTATGAAAGCTTTTTGATTGATTAGAAGATTGACTGTAATAAAATCTTCATTAGTTTTCATAGTTTAGAAAAATAGCTAATTTAATAATCTCGTTTCTAAGGCTTATTTAGAAACATAATAGAATATAGTAAACCTTATTTAATAATATAACAGAAAACAAAATTTTTCTTAGCCTCAGTAGCAAATAAATTAATAATCTGCGAACTTTAAAAATGAATGTCAAACATTCAGCAGAGAATAGTATTATTTAAATACCATTTTATTGAGATTAATGTTGAGAGAGAATGCTTTTGGTTCATAAATATAAAAATGGTAAAAGTTTCATATAAATTTAATAAGGTACAAATAACTATTTCAAATCATAATTCATATAGAGATAATAAATATTAACACAGTGGCTCAGGCAATGTGGGCAGATGGAAATTCAATTGTCTATTAAAATATGTGTACCTGCATTTTGCAAATGAGTGACAGCTTAATGCATCTGATTAAATAAAAAGTGTTCCAGAATGACACAAATACAAATGATGAGCTTTCCAGGGATAAAGAATTAAAGAAGATAGAGCCAATAAATGTCCCATTCAAAGTATTTAAATCACGTAACTTCTAATAGTACTAGCTAATTCTGAATGACAAAGCAGCTGGTAGCATCCCACTCTAGGCAGAAATAAAAAAGACAAAAGGTGAAGGGATTATATTAAACTTATGTTTTATAGCTTATATTCAAAACAAATGTAGCTGAATAAATTAAGAATCAGTCTTTCATGCCTTTAATCCAAAAATTTGGGGAGGTAAAAGCAGGAGGATTTCTGTGAGTTTGAAGCAATCATGGTCTACAAAGCAAGTTCTAATACATCCAGAGCTATTACACAGAGAAACCATGACCTTCCCCACCAAAAAAAATCAGTCTTTCTTTAATTCCAGGTCTATAAGCTGTTAAAAGACAATACACATATCAAACATATACAAATCCATACATAAATCATTTTAAAGGAAGATCTACAAATTGACAAGGACCAGTGTCAGTCAAGAAACCAAGAAAACTAGATAATGAGAAATATTCCAAAATATAGAGATATTGAGTACAGAAAACAGTAGGAAAATATTGGTTGGATTTGAGCAAATTTCTCTTGAGTCAAGAATCTAGGGTTGGAGAGATGGCTCAGTGGTTAAGAGCACTGGCTGCTCTTCTAGAGGTCCTGAGTTCAAGTCCCAGCAACCACATGGTGGCTCACAACCATCTGTAATGAGATCTGGCGCCCTCTTCTGGCATGAAGGTAACCATGCAGGCAAAACACTGTATATATAAAAAATAAATCTTAAAAAAAAAAAGAATCTAAAGGACATGCCTTTCAAAAAACAAAGAGTATAGAAAACACTAAATAGACTGGGCCAGAAAATAAAGTTTCCTTGGCACTTAAGAATCACAAAACTAAACATATAAAACAAAGGAAGTATAATGAAAAGCTTCAGGAAAAATGATCAAATAATGTATAAAGGCAGACATATTAGAATAACACACTACTTTGAATCATTGGAGACTCTCAATGACTAAAAAGATAATCTATAGACACTAAGAGCCCACAGATGCCATTCTAGACTATAATACCTAGCAAAACTTTCAATCACAGATATGGAGAAAGAAATATATTCAAAATAAAGTCAAATTTAAAAAGAGTCTGTCCTCAAATCCATCCCCACAGAAGGTTCTGGAAGGAAATCATCAATATGAAAAGTTAACTACATCCAATAAACCAGGAAAAATAAATAATATCAGACCAGCAAATCAAAGAGGAACACACACACACACACACACACACACACAAAACACAAGTATGAATTAACACATATCAGCAAATACTGCTAATTGGCAATTCTCAAGATCAATGGTCTCAATTCCCAAGTAAAATGATACAAACTAAAAGAATGGATGAAAAAAACAGAATTCATCCTTCTGCTGCATCCTAGAAACACACCTCAACATCAAGAATGAATTAACCTCAGAGTAAAAGGAAGGGAAAAGATATCCCAAGTAAATGAACCTAAGAAGTAAGGTGCTGTAGTCATTTTAATATCTGACAAACTAGATACAAAACTAATGAGAAGAAATAGGAAGGATACTAAATACTCATCATAGAAAGCAATCTACCAAGAAGACATTGTAATTCTTAGGTATGCACCAAGCACAACAGCACCAAAGTTCATCAAAGAAACATGCAGACCCTCATACACTGATAGTGGCGACTTTAATAATGTACTTTATCAGTAGACAGGGTATTCAGACAAAGGACAAACAAAAAGTGCTGGAACTAACTGACATCATAAACCAAACGGCCCTAACAGATATTTCCAGAGTATTCACCTGAACACAAAAGAAAATGCCTTCTTCTCAGTAGCTCATAGAACATTCGACAAAATTGATCACATTGTCAGACACAAAGAAAATCTCAACAAATATAAGAAAATAAAAATAGCCCCTTCAATCCTCGCTGATTACCACAAATTAAAGCTGAATATTAGCAATAACAGAAACGAAAGAAAGTTTACAAACCCAGAGAAACTGCACAACTCGCTACTGAATGAAAAACAGGTCAAGACAAAATCTGAGAAAGAAAATTAAAGTGTTCTGGAATTAAGTGAAATTGTGAACACAACATAGCCAAACTATGCAGGGTGATCAGGCTGCTCTAAGAAGCAAGTTCAAAGTACTTACTGCCAACATAAAGAAAATAGAGAGATCTCATACTAGTAACCTAACAACACAATAGAAAGCTCTAGAACAACAAAACACAACAAAAACGAAAGAAGAAAGAAGGCATACTATCACACTCAAAAGTAGTAGATGGCAAGAAATAATCAAACTCGAGGCTGAAATCAATTACTTAGAAAGAAAAAAGCAGCAGCTACAACAAAAAGTAAATAAAAAGAATCAACGAAGAAAGGAATTAGTTCTTTGAGATAAATCAGTAAGATCGACAAACACTTACCCAAATTAACCAAAAGGCAGAAAGACAATATCCAAATTAACAAAATGAGATGAAAATGCAGATATAACAACAAGACACAAATAAAATACAGAGAACTATATATTATTTTATAAAATACTTCAAAAACCTGTATTTCGCCACATTGGAAAAACTAAAATGAATGTATAATTCTAAAAAAATACTACTTCACAAAGTTAAATTAAATCAAGATCAGATAAACAATTTATATAGTCCTATAATCCATAGTGAAATAGTATAAGTGGTAATTAAAAATCTACTAACCAAAACAGATACATAATACATAATACATACATACATACATAGATTAAAAACAAGGCCAGATGGTTTTAGCACAGAATTTTACTGACTTTTATTAAAAGTTAATACCAGTACTCCTCAAATTATTCCACAAAATAGAAACAAAAGAAACATTGTTCAATTCACTTTAGGAGGTCACAGTTATTCTATATCCAAGCCACAGAAAGACCCAGTAAAGAGAATTATAGACCAATTTCCATTATGAACATTAGTGCAAAAAATTCAATAAAATGCTTGAAATCAAAATCTAATAATGCAAAAGGATTATTCACTGTAATCAAGTTGACTTCATCCCAGTGATGCAAGGATAATTCAAACACATAAATTGAAAATTTTAATCTACCATATAAATAATATGTCAGACAAAAACAGCATAATCATGTCAGATCATATGCAGAAATGGTCTTTGATAAAGCTCTAGATAGGTTAGGGATACAAGGGACATACATAAAATAATAAAGGTAATTTACAGCAAGCCCACAGCCAACATCAACCTAAATGGAAAAAAAAAAATCTCAAAGAATTTCTACTAATATCAGGAAGAAGACAAGGTTTTCTTCCTCACTATATACCTTTTTACTACAGTACTTGAGGTATTAGCTAGAGCAATAAGACCACTGAAAGAGATCAAGGGATACATATTGGAAGGGAAGAAGTAAAGATATCTTTATTTGCAGATGATATGATAATATACATAAGTGATTCTAAAAATTCCACCTGTAAATCCTACAACTGATGAACACTTTCAGCAAAGTAGCAGAATATAAAATAGCTCACAAAAATGAATAGTCACCCGAATACAAATGACAAACGGACTGAAAAAGAAATGAGGGAACAGCACCGTTCAGAGAAAGTGAATGGCATGTATGCTAAAATCTTTAAGATGCTGAGGAAATAAATTGAATAAGATATCAGAAGATGGAAAGATCTCCTATGCTCATGGACAGGTAAGATTGCTACAGTATGAATGGCCATCCTACCTGCAGTAATGTACAGATTCAATGCAATCCCCATCAAATATCCATCTTATTTCTTTACAGATCTTTAAAGGGCAACTGCAACTACATATTGAAACAAAAAAAAAAAACAGGGCTGATAAAACATCACTAATCAAATAACTGCAGTATACATATATCACCATAAATAAAAACCATAGGATATTCACACACACACAAAAGACACATAGATCAATAGACTACAACTGAAAACCCAGACATAAATCCACAAACCTATCGATAGCCAGGTTTAATAAAAAAGCCAGAAATACACACTGGATAAAAGACAGCCTCTTCAGCAAATAGTACTATTCTCCTGGAAGCCAGCAAACAGAAAGAAAAGAATAGATCCATACATATCACCCTGCATGAAACTCAACTCCACATCCTTGGGTCTGCAATGATGTTCTACATGCAAGATACACTAGTGTAAGGGTAACCCAGCACTAGGAAATCCATTACCCTTTTGAGATCCCTTAGGGCATTGCACTGATGAAGACAACTCACATTCATATATAAGAACAAAACTAATAAATCTGTATTTCAATAAAAAGGAAAAAGGCCAAGTATGTAATGCCTTCTGGATTCCAGACAATGGTAATTTAAATTATAAATTGGAAGGAAAATGGAAACTGTGGCTTATGCCTACTGGAGTGTGCACAGTGAAAGTTCGGTACGTGATCATCTATTGAACATTCATAGTAGTTAACTATTTCTGCCTGATTTGCAAGCTGTATGTTTATCTGAGTAAATGGACTTTTAATAAAATAATATTGAGCCATTCAGAACTAAAATTTGAATTTATCAAAAGAAACTTCTATAATGTTGAAAACTATATCAACTCATCAGAAGGACTTGGAAAAGTTTCTCCCTACATATGAGAAGTCAGGAGAACTGACTGGAAATTCTAAATAATAATTTTAAAATAATAAAACTTTTAAACACTGAGGAAAGTAGATCATCAGTGGTAGGGTGGATCTTATTATCAAAAACAGTAAACTTGCAAAAAATACATTATAAATTAAATTCGGACAGATGCCTCAAATCAGGGAACCAATTCATGGTGAGCAATTGCTGAAGAGGTTAAGCAAGTGGTTTTATGAGTGAGCAGAAGGAAAATGTCAGAGGTCCAGTTTTAGATTTGTCAACATCATGGTGTGGGAGTTGTGCTGGGGAGATCAGAGGACTCATGGTGACAAAGCATGGCAAATGTCAAACTCCATTCATGCAAAATTTGCAGTATGCTGAAGCTTCACATTTAGATGATCAATTACAAGAGGACATGATATAAAATGTCTTCAATTTCATATTTCTAGTAACTATAGTACCCCTAAGATTTAAAATTTCAAAAATATCATGCATATGCATCCATATAAAATGAGCATAGTGACTACTAATTTAAGTCTTTAAGTGGATAAGACTGCCATGTAAATTTAGTGTTTGCCATTTTTGAAAGACGTCTTCCAGTTCATTATAAAGATGGAGAATAAAACAAAAGCAGTCAATATTTAAAACAGCTTGTAAAATTCAGTGACTAAGTGGCCTTGATAGTACTGAGGCAACCTCGTTAGCGGCTAGATAGGACAGGCAGCCCAGCTCCTAACTCATATGTAATAATCTAATTTCATGGCAAGATTCTTTATATTTGTACCTGTATTTGCCTGGGATGAAAATGATGAATCCAAGGAAGGAATAAACATAGTGGAAGCAACCTTTGTGCTTTAGCCAACAATCCTTGTTCTCATAAAAAAAAAAAAATCTGGAAGTTGAGGCCATCTTAAATTGCTTGGTACTCTAATGAAAATAAGTTATCATTGAAAATTATTTAATGTATTATCAGAACTTTGTTTTGTCTGAAAGATTGGTTGTGGCAAGCCTGTATTACAGCTATAAAAAGGAAGTAAAATTCCATTCAGTTAATAAGAAACCAGACCGAGAATGTTATAAACATACATTTCTGGGTTCAGAGATATTCTCAAGTTCATTAACTTGGCATCAAGAATATTGTTCCTCTGTGTGTTCCAAACACAAACACAAAAATTAAATGCATTTTTAATCACAAAAATTATGGAAGATGCTGTTTTATAGTCAAATTCTTATTCTCTCCTAAAGCAAAGATAAGAAAAGGAGGAGACAAACGCAGACGAAGCTCATTTCTTCATTAGGTTATTACCACTGTATGATGTACCAAAGAGACCGAGGGATGCATTTATGCATATTAAAAGATCAGTGAAGAATAACTGTGTATGAAAGGAAGCAGATATAGTCAGATTTAAACATCACTTTAGGTGTAATGATAATGTCAGAGTAATTAAGGTGTAGAGGACAAATAAATCAGTTTTGAGAACACATCCTACAGCATTTTTATAGTATAAGATGCACACTAATGAAAAGAAAAAATAGTTATATAGAGAGTAAATACATTTTATACATTAAATTCATGATATCAGACTGCAGCTTTTTTTTCTAGTCTTCCCCCAAGATCCCTGTTTGCTTAAGCTACTCTGATTTTGTTTGAGTTATAACCCTTCTATATGTCTGTACTTTTCATGCTTTACATAATTTGAACCTAATCAAAATACTGTAAAGCTAGTATTTCATATTCTTAGTTCAGGAATGAAGTTGATGGACAGGTTACCTATATCCCATAATATCACATTTAAATGCAACATTCAAATATATCTGCTCTGTTCTATTTTCCAACCCTTCCTGTTTTTAATTTTTGGCTACTAAAAGTGCTTTACATAATCACCTCCAGAAATACAAATTTCAATACAGTTTATTTGTCTTATCCTGCAAACACTCCTATTCACACAACTATGTTCACACCTGTGTAACATAATTTATTTTTTTTGATCCAAATGATGTATTTTATTTATATATTTATATGGCTGTATTTACAAGTTAGCAGAGCTCTTAAGTTATATAATCAGTGTGGATGTTTAAAACTGAAATTCTCTTCTTTATTTTCTTTCACTTCATTTCATTTATTTACTTTCTATTCTGGTTCATATGGCAATAATTATCAGTTGAGCTTCAAGAAACAAAGAATAGACACTGAATATGAGAAACGAATTAGCCCCCGTACCCCTGGCTGGTGTAGTCATTCGGCTGTAATGAGTGAATTCTAATATCCATCCCTACACACAGCAGTGTGAGAGTTGTAGGTGCAAAGGTGACTCGCTGTTCAGATCCACGGCCTCACATCCACCATTCTCAGTCACATGGCTGGAGAGTAGGCAGCTCCAGATTAGCATCCAGAAGCAGACTGAGCATTCATATGGTTTAGGAGCTGGTATCAGGAAACGGGACCTCTGAAAAAACCCACCAAGAAAAAACCGCCACCGGAATCTCACAGCATGATATAATTAGCTGAGGACAGAGCTGTGCAGGTATCAGAATAGGGCAACTGAGCCAGTAGGTCAATTAGCTTTCTGTAACAACAGCTGGAATTAACCCTTCCATGACTCTCAATCTTTCATTTTTTCTTCCACACCATGCAGAACCTTATACATCTGCTATCGTATGTCATACGTAGTAGCAGGAAGTGCTAGTAGTTCCTCCTTTCACTGTGTTCCAGGTTATTCTTTATAGCCTAATTTTAAAGATATGGCATTATTTTAATCTCTTACACATTATTTTATTCCAATTTCATGTTTACAAATTTGATAGACCTACATGTTTCAAAAACTCCATTAAATTTGCTATCAGTAGTAACTTTCTTTTTCCTTCATTACGAAATATTTCATCTGATTGGTGTATTTTCTAAAATATATTTCTTTTTATTGTGTAGGCAATGATGACAGACTTACAATTTATTCATTGTAATTATGAAAAGTTATTACATATATAAAATTTTCTAATATATATTTACTCACCAAAATATTTTTTGCCTGCTAAACCTGCATACTTGCTTACTTTAATTATTTATTTGCAAATAGAAATATGTCAAGGTTTTCCAGATATTTAAGATTGCAAATTGAGGTTAAAATAGCTATTTTAAAAAATACTATACATTTGGAATAGATTATGTGATACAGTCATTAGAGTATTTTTCTTGAGAAAACAATATTTAGTTTTTTTAGCTTTAAAACAGTCTTCAAAAATCTTAAAAATATTAATTTTTCCTTGTCAGCCCAAGTAAGATAACTTTATTTGGACTGTATGTATTTATGTATATGTATATGTACATAGGTATACATGTAGCCTATCCTATTGAGTGGAAGTTAATTAGATACATGTTGTGATTCCCATAGTTTTTTCAGAACTTCTCAATGTTGACTTATGATTATCCTAGCCTCTCCTTCTGTATTGACAACTTTCCCTCAAACTAATTAAATTCCTTCACCCTTTTTGCATATTTAACCCTTCTAAATAACTTATACCTTTCTCATCTTCTGTCTAATAGTATGTCTTTATGGTTCATTTTTACTTTCCTGGTTTCCTTCACTACTCTCAGTTAAATGATCTCATCTAAAAATTTTGCTGAGAACCACAGGTGAGAAAGAACATCTATTATTTAACTTAATGGTCTAGTTTACCTGAGAGCAAACTTCCTTAGAAATAAGTGTGAAAATATTGAGGGAAGGGTACAAATTGAGCATCGGGAGTATGGCAGAGAAAATAGAGAAACAACAATACATGCTTTAAAAATATAATAAATAACCATGTTCATAGCAGCATTATTTGTAATAGCCAGAACCTGGAAACAACCGAGGTGCCCCTCAATGGAAGAATGGATCAAGAAAGTGTGGAATATATACACATTAGAGTACTACGCAGCGGTAAAAAACAATGACATCTTGAATTTTGCATGCAAATGGATGGGAATAGAAAACGCTATCCTGAGTGAGGTAACCCAAACCCAAAAAGACGATTATGGTATGTATTCACTCATTAGTGGACCCTAGCCATAAAACAAAGGACACTAAGCTTATAGCTCACAAGCCCAGAGAAGCCAAATAGCAAGGTGAACCCAAAGAAAATCATGTA